>MDKJ01235343.1:0-38576 GCA_005239525.1 Nicotiana knightiana | reverse complement strand
TCAAACCTTAAACATTGAGGGTAATATAGTTTCCTATATGGCATAGGAATGTAAAAATTCCTATACAAATTGGATTGGGTAAAAATAGCACAGGCTAACCAGTTTTCGGACTGGTAATTGAAAAATAACTACTATTTTGCTACAACACGAAATGTTCCAGCATAATATACTGAAAATTAGTGCAGCTGTGTATGAACTTCCAGCATATTATGTTGCAACTCCAACACGCGGAAAGTTCCAGCATAATATACTGGAGATTGGAGCACCTCTGTATGAAATTCCAGAACATTATGCTAGACCCGTATATTATATTGGAACTTCAGTATATTATGTTTGAAGTCCAGTATATTATACTGGAGTTCCAGTATATTATACTGAAGTTCCAATATATTATATTGGAATTCCAGTATATTATGTTGAAATATTTTCTGGATTTTGATCAGTGTTTTTGTTCAGATTTATTTGTACACGAAAAATGGCTAAATTTCGATTACTTTTGAAACTATGACTATGTTTCAATGACCACTTATAAATCTGTAAAAATAGCACGGCCTAGCCAGTTTTTGGATTGGTCATTCAAAAATAGTCAGTGTTTGCCAAGTCATTTAAAAAAACCACTATTTTTCTGTAACAGAGACCGGTCCAACATAATATACTGGAGTTTGGTTCACATGTGTATGAGCTTCCAACATATTATGCTAGAACTACAACATGCGAAAAGTTTCAGCATAATATACTGTAGATGCGAGCACCTGTGTATGAACTTCCAACATAATATATTGGACCGGTATACTTTGCTGGAACTCGAGTATAATATACTGGAGCTCCAGTATACTTTTGTTGGAACTCCAATATAATATACTGGAGTTCCAGTATACTTATGCTGGAATTTCAGTATATTATGCTGGAGTATTTTGTTCAGATTTATCTTTACATGAAAAGTGGCTAAATTTCGATTACTTTTGAAACTGTAGTTATTCTTGAATGACCATCTGTAAATCTGACTATTTTTTATTTTCTCCGCATAGATCTGACTATTTTTTAATTTCTTTCTTGGATTGGAGCATTGTAACTTTTGAGGCCGATTTGCTAAAATTATGGTGATTTTTGTTTTATGCCAAATATAAAGATAGTCAAAGTTTTTTGTTTTTTGGTTATAAAATTTAGTTATATAACTCTTTTGCATTAGACTTTTAGTTTGATAACCATCCATAAAATTACTTTCTATTTTTGGCTTTAACAGTAATATTATACATAACTACATAACTAACGTCGTTTTTATATAAGTTTTTCAAAAAAAAAGAAATTGACCAAACATGAATAAAGAAGAAGGGTTACTAGATTGCCGGTTGTCATAGAAATAATCTAATTATATATGATTAATCTTTTGAATATCAAAGAACCTGAATGTTACGAATGAATACAGAGAATTTATACAGTCAACTTTAATTAATTTAAATTTGAATCGCATTTGGTTAGATTAAATTATAGATATTAAAAGTGAACCGAATAACACGAAACACCTTCTTTTTTTTTAATGAGACACATTTGATACTTTCTAGTTTCTAGTAATAAAACAAGAACACCTCACTGTATCTTCTTTTCTACCTGTTTTTATTATGAAAAAGAAATACAATGAATCAGTACATAACTTTTCCAATCATCAACAACATATTCAGTCTTTTTCTTCTTTTGGTAAAATTCACATAATATTTCTGACTATCTCTAAGAAAACACAGAAATTAATTATCCCTTTTGTTTATTATATCTTCTATCGTGTGTGAAGAAGCCAATTCAACGAATCTTATCAAAATGGAATATTTTGTCATGAAGGAATAATCCATCTTCTTTCTTGAACGAAAATTCTCGACTCTTGTCTTCTTGCTACTTAGAGCTCTAGAAAAAAATAGCCAAAGGAATTATAAGAAGAAGAAATTACAAAAACAATAAGAAATCATACGAAAAAATTATAAACAAAACAAATTAAAAAAATTAAAGAGGGTGAAAAGTCGTTAGGAATCTCTTATGTTGGAGGTGTACATCTACCTTATATGTTAATCAACCAAAAAGAACGAATATAAACTAGGGAACATAATACCTTCTCCCCTCAAATCATGCACCACTGATGATGTGCGGGATTTGAACCTTTTTTAAGTCATGGAAATACCATCACACCTTGTATTACTAGGTCTGAAATCTATTATTTGTACTAATAATAAATTTTTGTTATATATACAGGGCATAAGCAGCAAAAGAAGAAAAAAAACTCAAAGTTAGAGGAATTCTTTTGAGAAGTAATATATGCAATATCCTTCAGTTTCATTACTATTTTTTCTTTCCCTTCTCTCCTTTCCAAATAGATTCTTCCCTAAAAAGAAGAAATCCGATTCTCATGGATAAAGTAGGAAATCACCAAAAGTTCATTAAAAAAATTGAAAAAAGAGTGTATAACTGAGGAGTTTATATATATATATATATATAACGAGGGAGAAATATTAAGGAGCAAATCTTGGTCAAGTGGATGGAATACGCAATTGCATAAGAAAAATATGATAAAATTAAAAAGAACAGGATGTGAATTTGCTGCGGGAATAATGCCATGTGACTATCATGTTTTGCCTTGCACCCCATTTTCACTTGCTAATTATGCTTTTATTCTCCAACATAATATCTTGTGTGGTTTTTCTTTAGCCGAGGGTCTATCAGAAATATCTTTTCTGTCCTTCTAGAACAGGGAATGGCAAAGGTAAAGTTGCGGACATCCTATCATCCCCAAACCCTATTTGTGAGAATATATTGGACTGTTGTATAACGTCTTGTGCACCAAGTTTGCCAACAAAATTTAGGCGGATAGAAGAAAATAATTTAATATTTTTATGTTTCTGTTGAGATCATAAGAGAAAATGGTCTCTTATGATTTTCATCCACCTCATTGATCGCTATATCACATCATTGATGCTCTTTTTTTTTCTTTCTAATACTTACTATTCTTAATTTTGTATACGGTCAAAACCGGGTTCGCCTATTGTGTGACCAATCAAGACTGAAACATGACAGGTTAAAGCTCACTCTCGGGTTATATCGAACCAAAGTGTGAAGTTACATCGTTGAGCTCGTGACCCCGAAACCGAACAAGATTGAGACCAAACAAGATCAAGCAAAATTTGCCGAGCCGAATATCAGAAGGCCGAAATATCCGCAATCGGTTGGAGATCACGGCGGAAATTCCAGCACGTATCAACAAGAGGCCGATTAAGCAAATCATGAGATTTTTTTACCATGTATAGAATTGAATCAAGAGCATGACATCCCTACTATATAAAAGGGGGGTCTGATCATTTGTAACACACATTGTAATACGGAGCACAAAGTAATATATTGTTATTTCTAGCCCTTATCATCTTATTATTATGTTCTTACATCAGTTGAGACATTTCTTGGTTCGAGGGTGATCGAACTCGAAGGCCAAGGCTGTTCAATTTGTGTGGTTTGCATTTATTTTCTTATCATCAATTTCAATATTAATCTGATTTCTTAATTTGTATCAAGTTATATCACGTATCCTTAAACCGCAAATAAATTTAATTGTTATCCGATTTTTTAGGGTAAACAGTTTTGCACCCACAGTGGGGCTAAGGATAATAGTGATTATCTGGTACAAACTTTCATAATACACACTATTTTACACTTGTTCTTTAGAGTATATTTGATTTCAGGACCAAAATGTCGAACTCTCATCCAGCAACCCTACACGTTGACAAGATTTCAGTCACCATAGCGAAAATGATAACATAGCGCTAGGGAAAGACGTACCTCTAGTTGGCCTCGATGGAGTTCCGGCTGTAGATCCAATCGACGTCAGCTCACATGTAGCCATAAACGCAAATTTGGCCATCGATCCCGAGGGCAGCGCCCGTGGGGATGTTCGATCAGCCGCTCAAGGACACATGGGGGTGAAGAGGGCGGGATCAGCCTGCGGGTGACCTTCAAAATGCTGCAGGCACAACAGGCAGCAATAGCCCGGCTCCAAACCAGAATCACCTAACGAGCAGGATCGAGCCCGAGCCGCCCCAGGAAGTTGTCCATAGGTTTGAATCGGCTCCAAGGAAATCAAACGAGAAAGAATCGGGGACCGATCCTACAATCATGAAGATGCTCGAAGAACTGAAAAAACGAATTGAGTCAGGGGAAAAGAAGATCGAGGCAAATGACAAAAAGGTGGAAACTTATAACTCTAGGGTCGATCAAATCCCTGGGCACCGCCAATTGTGAAGGGTCTGGATAAAAAGTTCGTGCAAAAACCTTTTCCTCCTAGCGTGGCTCCCAAGAAGTTCTGCATGCCCGAGATTCCTATATATAATGGAACGACCGACCCGAACGAGCATGTCACCTCTTACACATGTGCTATCAAAGGGAATGATCTAGAGGATGACGAGATCGAATCTGTCTTGCTAAAAAAATTTGGAGAGACCCTGTCATAGGGAGCTATGATATGGTACCACAATTTACCACCCAATTTTATTGACTCATTTGCTATGCTTGCAGATTCTTTCGTAAAGGCACACGCCGGAGTCATCACGGTTAAAACCAGGAAGTCGGACATTTTCAAAGTAAGGAAGAAGGACCACGAAATGCTCAGAGAATACGTGTCTCGATTCCAAATGGAACGGATGGACCTGCCACTGGTCGTAGATGATTGGGTTGTTCAAGCTTTCACCCAAGGACTCAATGTTCGAAACTCGGTGGCTATGGCAGTTGAAGCAGAATTTTATAGAATACCCGATCGTTACTTGGTCCGATGTGCACAATCGGTATCAATCGCAGATTAGGGTCGAAGACGATCAAATTGGGGCTCATTCCGGGTCTGCTTATCTATCAGACCCGTCGATACAATCAAGAGGGACATTGATTGAGAACCGAGGTTGAACAGTGATCGATACTAGCCGTATAATGGAGATCGTGGGAGCATCGGATCAGGGCGAAATCCTGTACAAAATGAAAAGAGAAGTGATCGAGGCTAGAGCTCTCGAGGGTGCATGAGCAAGAACGACTTCGACAGGCCTATCAGACCTAAAGAAGCACCATGATTATCAGAATACAACTTTACTATTGATGCAGCCGCCATCGTATCGGCTAGCGCACGCATCAAAGATACCAAAAGGCCTGGACCTTTACAAAACGATCCAGCCCAAAGAGATCCCAACTAAGTGTGCAAATATCATGGCCACAGAACGAAATATTGTCGACAATTAAGAGAAGAAGTAGCCCGGTCATTCAACAACGGGCATCTTCGGGAGTTTCTGAGCGTCCGATCCAATAAGCAAAACAAGCAAGAAGAACCTCAACACGCCATTCAAATGATTATTAGTGGGGTCGATGTTCCCCAAGGTCCAATGTTAAAGCGCACCAAAGTATCAATCACGAGGGAGAAACGGACTCGAGATTACATACA
The DNA here is from genome assembly GCA_005239525.1 of Nicotiana knightiana. Classification (NCBI taxonomy): domain Eukaryota; kingdom Viridiplantae; phylum Streptophyta; class Magnoliopsida; order Solanales; family Solanaceae; genus Nicotiana; species Nicotiana knightiana. The sequence continues at coordinate 33,124 of MDKJ01235343.1, read as the reverse complement.
GGAAGGAACTTTATCTTTCAACGATGAGGATGCAGAAGGAATCATACAGCCCCATAATGATGCACTAGTAATATCTTTACTAATGAATAAAACTCGAGTTAAATGTGTGTTAATTGATCCAGGTATTTCGGCCAACATCATTCGATCGAGGGTTGTAGAAAAACTCGGCCTACAGGACCAAATCGTTCCTGCGGCCCGAGTGCTTAACAGATTCAACATGTCTTGTGAAACTACTAACGGAGAAATAACATTATCGGTAAATGCAACCGAAACCATCCAGGAGACCAAGTTTTATGTGATTGAAAGGGATATGAGGTATAACATGTTGTTCGAGAGACCGTGGATCCACAAAATGAGGGATTTGCCCTCGACCCTTCACCAGGTGTTAAAACCCCAACACCATATGGGATTTAAACGATCTACAGGGAGAAACCTGCTGCGAAGGAAATATTTGTCGTCGATGCAGTAATTCCAGTATCAACACTCTCATCGACAAAGGATCTAGATTCGAAAGCAAAACAGGAAGCCAAATAGCAATCACTGATGCCGGCCTCGACCCAACTGGACGAGCAGGGGACTGATGAAGACGATGATTGCGGGGTTCCTTGATCCTTCATAGTCCCCGATGATTCCGACGCTACCAAATCAATGGTCGAAGAGCTGGAGCAAGTCATACTGATAGAAAATCAGCGCGATCAAAAGGTATTACCTGGGCACGGGGTTAACTACCGAGCTTAGAAAAAAACTCATTCAATTTCTTATAGCTAACATGGATTGTTTTTCTTGGTCCCATATCGACATGACAGGTATCCCACCAGAGATCACCACTCATAAACTAAGCTTGGACCCTAAATTCCAGTCGGTCAAGCATAAAAAGAGACTCCAGTCTGAGATCAAGCATGCTTTCATCAAGGATGAGGTAACTAAACTCCTTAAAATAGGGTCCATCCGGGAAGACAAATACTCGAAATGGCTAGCAACGTAGTAGTAGTCCCTAAAAAAGGGAGAAAACTGAGAATGTGTGTGGATTACAAGGATTTAAATAAGGAATGCCCAAGGACTCCTTCCTTTTTCCTAACATCGATAGCATGATTGATGCCACGGCCAACCACGAGATCCTCAGTTTTCCAATGCCTACTCGGGGTATAACCAAATATGAATGAACCCGGATGATCAAGAAAAGAACTCCTTCATCACTAATATGGAACATACTACTATAACGTAATGCCATTTGGATTAAAAAATACTGGTGCCACTTACCAACGCCTAGTAAACCGAATGTTCGAAGAACAAATAGGGAAATCTACGGAAGTTTACATTGACGATATGTTAGTTAAGTCCTTACGAGCAGAGGAACATTTAATGCATTTACAGGAAACCTTCAGTATATTGAAGGAGTACAATGAAGTTGAATCTAGAAAAATGTACGTCCGGAGTCGGATCAGGTAAATTTCTCAGGTTCATGGTATCCAACTGAGGAATCTAGATCAAACCCGACAAGATCAACGCTATCGAGGATATCACGGTAGTGGACAACGTGAAGGCCGTGCAAAGGCTAACCGGGCGCATAACCGCCCAGGGGCGATTCATCTCGAGGTCCTCCGGTAAGAGTCATCGATTTTTCTCGTTGCTGAAGAAGAAAAACAACTTCACATGGACCCTGAAATGCCAACGGTCCTTGGAAGAACTTAAGCGATATTATCGAGCTCGCCACTGATTCACACACTGAGGGCAGACAAACAACTATACTTGTATATGGCAGTATCATAGATAGGGGTAAGTGGAGTCCTAGTTCAGGAAGAACAACTATACTTGTATCTGTAACTAGTATTTCGCATGTGCTTTTCTCCTTTGGCGTATATTGATGGTATAAATCTGATTTGAATAGATTTGGGGCGATTTGAGGCCGAGTCGAGTGGCAAGGGCAGCGCGGAGTAGATTTTCATCGGGTTTGAGGTAAGTAATGATTGTAATTATCCTGAGGGTATGAAACCCCGGACTTCAGCTAGTATCACTATTTTGGAGTGGCACACATGCTAGATGACGAGCATGTGGTGTACACTATTGGGGGATTGTGACTCGGCTTGTCCCGTAACAACTATTAAGTTGCGTATTTGACTAAGAAATCATATGATATTTTATGTTTTAGAGATATTTACTATGTTTTGGGTTGAATGGCATATTTAGGCCTCATGCCAAGTTGTTTGGACCCTTAAGGGCTTTTTACTACTATTTCCTCACTGTGTTGATTTAAGATTCGTACTCAGTGATGCTATGTTTTACTGATTTTTGAAACTCAGTCTTATTTACTCCATTTGATGCATAAAAATGATATTTTGGGCTGAGCACCCTGTTTTACTGATAGCCCAAGTGGCTTGAGAGATTTCTGACTGAGTGAGGCCGAGGGCCTGTGTTGTGAGGAATATATATGGATCGGGCTACACGCCGTAGCAATATATATATATATATATATGGATCGGGCTGCATGCCGCAGCGAGATATGTTGGATAGGGCTGCACGCCGTAGCGAGATATATGGATCGCGATGCACGCCGCAACAATATTGGGTCGGGCTGCATGCCGCAAAGATATAACGGTGGGCTGTAGGAGTCCCTCCGGAGTCTGTGCACCCCTAGTGAGCACAGGTACCTACTGAGTGCGAGTGCCGAGTGCCGAGTGATTGGGAGGCATGAGTGGCTGTGAGGTTGCCCGAGGGGCTGATTATGAGTGATGGTGAGGTATGCTGAGGGACTGATTCTAAGTGATGTTATGCTCGAGGGGCGGTTTATGAAATATGTTTTTGTCCGAGAAGCTTTTATGATTTCTATCATTTTTACACTAAACTTCTTGAAAGTGATATTGAAATTGTTGGCAAGTATATTCTCAAATGATTTTTCCTGAAATCGGCTTTTAAGCGTGATGATTTAACGTATACACTGTTGGAAAGAAAGATTGTGCCTCTTCTGATTTGATGACCTGATTTTATGTGTTTCTTACTGCTCAAACCTTATTTAATTTCGTTACTACTGAGTTGGCATACTCACATTACTCCCTGCACCTTGTGTGCAGATCCAGGAGCTAGGGCGGAGTAAGTTGTTTACCTATTTGCGAGATAGCTGCACGAGTCCGCAGCCCTGCATTCTCCTTCTTATTATTATAGAGTTTATTTTCCAGACTTATATATTTTCTTTAGATTCCCATGACCAGTGACTCCGTGTCACAACCCAATTTCGGAGTCGTGATGGCGCCTGTCGTGGAACCAGGCAAGCCTCACTTTTTAACTAAGCTAAATTCAATTCCCCATAAAAATACGATTTTTAACGAATTTATTAATAATACTAAAAATTTGAAGTTTTAAAAACAATATTTGAAAACTAAATTTAAACTTCCAACTCCGGATCCGGTGTCACTCAGTCATGAGTACTATAACATAAAGCAAAGAAAAGGAGAAATGGACAACATTGTCTCAAAATAAAGAAAAACAGGTAGAATAAGAAAGAGAAGACGAGGTCGCGATCTCCAGCTGATACCTCTACAACTCCAATAGAAAGCTGACCGCTGCTCAATATCCACTACCGGGTCCCAGTGTACTTGGATCTGCACACAAGGTGCAGTGGATAACGTGAGTACACCAACTCAGAAGTAACGAACCCAAAATATGGGCTGAGAAGTAGTGACAGACAAATCCTCAAAACTTTACAATAAATAATATACAGAATTTAGACATGCTAACAGTTTATCAGGATGAGAAAATATGCCAAGTATGCCAGTATACTCTACATGTCATCATAAAATATATATGTATGAAACCAGTATGGATATGCACATAGTGCGCACAGCTCTCCCACAGAAGTCCACTCAGTACTATATATGGCTCTCAGGCTCAGGGAAGTTCCATCCCGGAATATGCATAAAAACCGATAACTGTAGTCACTATGTACTGAGGAAAAAGGCCAGTCCAGCCCCCACGGAGAAGATCCATCTCTGGGATACAACACTCGGACAATTTCCATATCTAGGAAAGATCCATCCCTCTCATAACATCAGCTATGGACAAGATCCATGCCCAGGGAAGATCCATCCCTCACATAACATCAGATTCGAACAACATCCATGCCCATGGTAGATCCATACCTCACATAACATCAGCTTCGGAAAAGATCCATGCCCAGTGAAGATCCATCCCTCACATAACAACAGCTTCAGACAAGATCCATGCCCAGGAAAGATCCATCCCTCAATATCACTGCGCTCACTGGGGGTGTAAAGACTCTGGAAGGGCCCTAGTGGCCCAAGCTCCATATCAAGCCAAAGAAGGAATGATTTAAATATCACTGCAGTGTGCAGTCCGTTCTCATAACTGTCTCAATAACAGGCTCTCGGCCTCACTCAGTCTTTACTCATCAGCCTCACTCACATGGATCACAAATGCCTCCATCAGCCCGAAACAATGATAAGTATGCATGTAATTATCAATACTGAGACTAAGATATGAAGTGATATGCTATAACAGGACTGAGTATATGACATCAAATAATCACAAAATGAGATAGTAATCTACGACCACTCGGGTCTCAGCATTTCCGGCGTGAAGCCTAGCATTTATACTTAACATGATTCCTAACAGTTTCATAATTACCACATTAACAGAAGCACAAATATCATCAGGGAATAATCACTAAGCGGTGCCATGTGATAAGCTATGCCAAAAATACACGGTGCACGCCCTCACGCCCGTCACTTGGCATGTGTGTCACCTCAACAATAGTCATAAATCATTTAGCTCGGGGTTTCGAATCCTCAGAACCAAGTTTGGAAACGTTACTTACCTCAAAACCGGTTAAAATACTATCCCGCAGTGCCTTTGACTCTAAATCCAGTCTCAGAGTGCTCCAAATCTACCAAGTTCAGATTTTTATCATCAAATTATGATTAAGGTGTGAATCCCAATCGAAAAATATCAATTTAGCTCAAAAACTCGAATTTGGTCAAAACCCGACCCCTGGTCCCACATCCCAAAACTCAGAAATTTTTATACAAAATTGTTCTTCATCATCTCACGAGTCCGTACATATAAAGAACACTAAAATTGGAGTTCGTTTGACCCCTCAAATCAATCCCTAAAGGTCTCAAAATCTCAAGCCCTAAACCCACCTTTTTCTACTGATTTTCGTGAATTTAACACTGATATTATGTTCTATAATCATCAATAATTGAGTTTTAAGGTCCAAAACACTTACCTCTATGAAGAACAATGATTTCCCTCTTCAAAAATCGCCCCCAAAGTTCTCTGTCCGTACAAAAATGGTGTTAAAAGGGTTTAAGTCGCGAAGGGTTTAATTATATACCGCCCAGTGATTTCTTCACTGCGATCGAGGCAAAATCTACTCGATCGTGGTTCACAGCAGTTCAACCTCATGAGATCGCAACCCAATGCACGCGATCGCAAAGACCAATTGACCTCACCCCCCACGCGCCTGTCATGACCCTACGCGATCGCGACCCAGCCCACGCGATCGCACTTCACCTTCTTCCAAACCTACACGATCGCAACCCTATTCACGCGATTGCGATGCACAATTTTGACTGGCCCTCAGAGAGTTCTACGCGATCGCAGAGAGTAAAAGTCTGCTGCACCAAAACCAAAAAATCAACAATTCTCTAAGTCCAAAAATGCCCGTTAACCAACCGAAATCCATCTCGAGCCCCTCGGGACCCCAACTAAGCCTACCAAAATATCCCATAACATCATTCAAACTTAGTTTCACTCCCAAAACACCAAAACTAACATCAAAAAACCAAATTTACATCGGATTCAAGCCTAAGAACTTTGAAATTTCTAAAATCCACCAACGATGCCGAAACTATCCAAAACAACTCCGACTGACCTGAAATTTTGCAGACATATCCAAAATGTCATTACGAACCTATTCCAACTCCCATAATTCCATTCCGACCCCGATAGCCCATTTTCCACTTCCGACCGAAAATCACCAAAAAAACTAACGTTCGCCAATTTAAGCCTAATTCTACACCGGACATCACAAAAATATTCTGAACACACTCCTAAGTCCCAAATCACCTAACGAAGCTATCCAAGCCATAAAATCTGCATTCCGAGGTCATTTCCCAATAAGTCAACTCTTAGTTGACTTTTCTAACTTCAAGGCTATTTTTAAAGACTAAGCGACTAAATTCTCACTACAACCATCCCGATTTCAAGCCTACCAACTCTAACACATCAATAACAGTATAACCAACCTATGTCAAGTCAATAAAAGTAATTCTTTTAATGCAGGTTCTACATAACGACCGACCGGGTCGTTACATTCTCCCCCACTTAAACATATGTTCGTCCTCGAACGTGCCTAGAGTTGTTCCAAACACCACTAAAATTGCTGTGTAGCCTACCATGCACATATTCGGAGGTGATCCCACGTCACTCTACCCCATATAGGTCTAATAGCACCACACCGTTGAAATTTCAAAATCCAATCTTGACCCATAAACCTTAGAACTACATTTACTTCTGAATCAATTTACAAGATCAAAATCCCATAACTATAAACTGAATAAGTCTGAGCACATTGTAACAAGTCATATCCGTAACCCAAGATGAAATACCATGATCTACTGCATGACTCAAGCACTCGTGGCGATAACTCCTAATCACAATAGTTGCTTATAACAACCCAATACCGGTAAATAACCTCTTATCGAGAAATGCCTCGCTCTTACACTTTCATATACTGCCGATGATGACAGAAACACGTAGAAACTAACAACCATTCGTCCGATCAGTCAGACATGAAGGGGGAGCTTCAAATTATGTTGTAGACAATTCTGACAATATTCATTCTAGGTCCAATGACCTATTCTAACATGACACATCAATACAATTCGAAGCCATAACCTGTGCAACTCGTGCACTCAACACCAACATCCCAACGTAACCAAATTATATAAAAGACTCAGACGAGAGGACTATCCTACCATTAACAATTACGTACCTAACTAGCCAAGAACTTACATTTGATCCCATTTAGAAGCAAAAATCACTATACCTCTCATGCTCCATACGCCAGTAGAAAATACACATCTCTAACCGTGGTAGAAACCATCAGGAACCATTCGAATCACATTTGCACAACACCAACCGTCAGAACTGAATCCTCCTACCTTAACCACGCTACGCAGGTCACCAACACCCAAGAGCATTGTTAGGAAACACATGTAGAAAACTCATTACCTCCTAAGAACTCAAGGAACTAACCGTAACCCTTACCATGCCGATCCGACCCACTACAAAGCGGTCCTATTTATCCAAGTTCCTTCTGACTTACCCTCGAATTGATAATTCTCCTTGTCATAATACTGCAATTCTCAACCTAGATTCACCACATGAGACCCAAGCATAAGACCATACAGTCTAAAGCTCATAAGCCGCTGAATACTCTCCCAAATGTCCCCAAACTAAAACCAATACAGCACATAATCGGGCAACCAACTAATCATTAGCAGACTCCCCCACTTGGCTCAAAGCCATAGATTAAAACAACAATAACCAACAATTCCCATACGTTATCACTGCCACAATACCGCAGTGGGATTCAACTAAATCCTTCATAAGCTCATACATAACTCAAACCATTAAACATCCCAAATCATCTCCAACCAATCCTTTTTTGTCACAATCAAGCACTATAAACACATCTCACCCTCAAATCACACTCACCACATAGTCATCTAGTCACCAGGTCTCGTCAATAAGGACACCAACAGACATATAAGCCCCCAATTACATGTTCTCCCACAAACAAAATCTTGGCACCCAAGCCACAGACAAAAATCCGGCCTCAAGTCCTCCAGACTGGCCCCCAAACATGCTAAAATCACATCTCATTCATGGAAGTCACAAGACATCGATGCACAGCTAATACCGAGCGCTCACGTGCGCGTTTGAATATATGAAAGGAGTTCAAGAATTACGCTTCAAGTTGAATCAATGGATTCGCACGACAAGAGTTCAAGAATGCGAGATTTTTCCTAAAGGTTCTGCAGCCTCTCGATGATAAGTACAGACGTCTCTATACCGATCCACAAGACTCTACTAAACCTGTTCATGACTGATGAGACCTATTTAACCTAGCGCTCTGATACCATCTTGTCACGACCCAATTTTGGAGTTGTGATGGCGCTTGTCATGGAACCAGGCAAGCCTCCCTTTTTAACTAAGCTAAATTCAATTTCTCGTAAAAATATGATTTTTTACAAATTTATTAATAATACCAAAAATGTGAAGTTTTAAAAACAATATTTGAAAACTAAATTTAAACCTCCAACCCCGGATCCGGTGTCACTCAGTCATGAGCTACTATAACATAAAGCAAAGAAAAGGAGAAATGGACAACATTGTCTCAAAGTAAAGAAAAACTGGTAGAATAAGAAAGAGAATAAGAGGTCGCGATCGCCAACTGATACCTCGACAATTCCAATAGAAACGCTGACCGCTGCTCAATATCCACTACCGGATCCCGGTGTACCTGGATCTGCACACAAGGTGCAGGGGGTAACGTGAGTACACCAACTCAGAAGTAACGAACCCAAACTATGGGCTGAGAAGTAGTGACGGAAAAAACCTCAAAACTTTACAATAAATAATATACAGAATTTAGACATGTTAACAGTTTATCAGGATGAGAAAATATGCCAAGTATGCCAGTATACTCTACATGCCATCATAAAATATATGTATGAAACCAGTATCGATATGCACATAGTTCTCACAGCTCTCCCACAAAAGTCCACTCAGTACTATATATGGCTCTCAGGCCCAGGGAAGTTCCATCCCGGAATATGCATAAACACCGGTGACCTTAGTCACTATGTACTGAGGAAAAAGGAAAGTCCAGCCCCCACGGAGAAGATCCATCTCCGGGATACAACACTCGGACAATTTCCATATCCAGGGAAGATCCATCCCTCTCATAACATCAGCTTCGGACAAGATCCATGCCTAGGGAAGATCTATCCCTCACATACCTCAACTTCAGACAAGATCCATGCCCAGGGAAGATCCATCCCTCACATAACATCAACTTCGGACAAGATCCATTCCCAGGGAAGATCCATCCCTCACATAACATCAACTTCGGACAAGATCCATGCCCAGGGAACATCCATCCCTCAATATCACTATGCTCACTAGGGGTGTAAAGACTCTGGAGGGGCCCTAGTGGCCCAAGCGCTATATCAAGCCAACAAAGGCATGATTTAAATATCACTGCGGTGTGCAGTCCATTCTCATAACTGTCTCAATAACAGGCTCTCAGCCTCACTCAGTCATTACTTATCAGCCTCACTCACATGGATCACAAATGCCTCCATCAGCCCGAAACAATGATAAGTATGCATGTAATTAACAATACTGAGACTGAGATATGAAGTGATATGCTATAACAGGACTAAGTATATGACATCAAATAATCACAAAATGAGACAGTAATATACGACCACTGGGGTCTCAGCATTTCCGGCGTGAAGCCTAGCATTTATACTTAACATGATTCCTAACAGGTTCAAAATTACCACATTAACAGAAGTACATATATCATCCGGGAATAATCACTAAGCGGTGCTATGGGATAATCCAGGCCACAAATACTCGATGCACGCCCTCACGCCCGTCACTTGGCATGTGTGTCACCTCAACAATAATCATAAATCATTTAGCTCAGGGTTTCGAACCCTCAGAACCAAGTTTGGGAACGTTACTTACCTCAAAACCAGCTAAAATACTATTCCACAATGCCTTTGCCTCGAAATCCGGTCTCTGAGTGCTCCAAATCTACCAAGTTCAGATTTTTATCATCAAATTATGCTTAAGGTGTGAATCCCAATCGAAAATATCAATTTAGCTCAAAAACTCGAATTTGGTCAAAACCCAACCCCCGGTCCCACATCCCTAAACTCAGAAATTTTGATACAAAACTGTTTTTCATCATCTCACGAGTCCGTACATATAAAGAACACTAAAATCAGAATTCGTTTGACCCCTCAAATCAATCCCTAAAGGTCTCAAAATCTCAAGCCTTAAACCCACCTTTTTCTACTGATTTTCCTGAATTTAATACTGATATTATGTTCTATAATCATACATAATTGAGTTTTAAGGTCCAAAACACTTACCTCTATGAAGAACAATGATTTTCCTCTTCAAAAATCGCCCCCAAAGCTCTCTGTCCATACAAAAATGGTGTAAAGAGGGTTTAGGTCGCGGAGGGTTTAGTTATATACTGCCTAGTGATTTTTTCACTGCGATCGCGGCAAAAGCCATGCGATCGCGGTTCACAGCAGTTCAACATTACCCGATCGCAACCCAATGTACGCGATTGCGAAGACCAATGGACCTCACCCCCCACGCGCATGTCATGACCCTACGCGATCGCGACCCAGCCCACATGATCGCACTTCACCTTCTTCCAAACCTACGCGATCGCAACCCTATTCATGCGATCGCGATACACAATTTTGACTGGCCCTCAGAGAGTTCTACGCGATCGCAGAGAGTAAAAGTCTGCTGCACCAAAACCAGAAAACCAGCAATTCTCTAAGTCCAAAAATGCCCGTTAACCAACCGAAATCCATCCTGAGCCCTTCGGGACCCAAACTAAGACTACCAAGATATCCCATAACATCATTAAAACTTAGTTTCACTCTCAAAACACCAAAACTAACATCAAAACACCAAATTTACATCAGATTCAAGCCTAAGAACTTTGAAATTTCTAAAATCTACCAACGATGCCGAAACTATCCAAAACAACTCCGATTGACCTGAAATTTTGCAGACATATCCAAAATGACATTAAGAACCTGTTTTAACTTCCGGAATTCCATTCCGACAAAGATATCCCATTTTCCACTGCCTACCAGAAATCACCAAAAAAACTAACTTTCGCCAATTCAAGCGTCATTCTACACCGGACATCACAAAAATATTCTGAACACACTCCTAAGTCCCAAATCACCTAACAAATCTATCCGAGCCATAAAATCCGCATTCCAAGGTCGTTTCCCAATAAGTCAATTCTCAGTTGACTTCTCCAACTTCAAGACTATTTTTAAAGACTAAGCGACTAAACTCTCACTACAACCATCCCGATTTCAAGCCTACCAACTCTAACACATCAATAACAGTATAACCAACCTATGTCAAGTCAATAACAGTAATTCTTTTAATGCAGGTTCTACGTAACGACTGACCGGATCGTTACACTCCGGGATTTGGGTTGTATCTATTATTCGACATATCTTAGTCTGTTTAAAAATGCTTAAATGAAAAATTTATAAATTATCGGTTTATAAATGATATAAACTGAAGGTTCTTTATGTTTTGAGCATTGAATTGGCTGGATTAGTATCGTTATAGGCGCCATCACGCCCCGGGTAGTTTTGGGGTCGTGACAACAAGGTACGTAATTTCCGATTTATTATGTTAGCTGGACCTTAGGTGAGGCCAAAACTAGATATCCCCACCTAGAGACATTGGCGCTCTCTTTGCTAAGCGCCTCTAGGAAACTGAAATCGTACTTTCAATGCAACCCTATGTGTGTTGTGACAACTTACCCATTGTGAAATATAATGCATAAACCCGAACTCTCGGGACGATTGGCCAAATGCGTCGTAGAAATCAGCGGGTACGATATTGGATATCGACCCCGGACAGCCAGTAAGTCTCAAATTTTGGCAAATTCCATGGATGAATTCACTTCTGCCCTAATACCCGAGGTCGAAAGAGAGTTGTTGGTAAACTCGGGGACGTCTTCGGGAATATGGACCCTCGTTATTGACAGTTCATCGAACGCAAAAGGGTCCGGACATGGCATCGTACTCAAGCCACCCAAAGGCAATATTTTTAGACAATCCATTAGAACTGTGAAATTGAGTAACAACGGGGACGAATATGAGTCTATGATTGCAGGTCTCGAACTGGCCAAAATCTTAGGGGCGGAGGTGATCGAAGCTAAGTGTGACTCCCTCCTTGTGGTGAATCAAGTTAACAGGGCGTTCAAAGTCAGAGAAGAACAAATGCAAAGGTACCTAGATAAGTTACAGGTAACATTACATCGGTTCAAAGGATGGACTTTGCAGCACGTACCTCGAGACCAAAATAGTGAGGTCGATGTCCTTGCAAACTTAGGGTCGTCGGTCGAGGATGACGAGCTCAACTCATGGGCAGTTGTACAACTCATGAGGTCAGTAGTAGAAGAAGGTCACGCCGAGATAAACTCCATAAGCTTAACATGGGATTGGAGGAATAAATACGTAGAGTATTTGAAGACCGGGAAACTTCCCTCAGATCCAAAATAATCGAGGGTCCTGCGCACAAAGACAGCCCGATTCAGCTTGTCTGAGGATGAAACCTTGTTCAGAACAATGTTTGATGTCCCACTAGCAATATGTCAGGGACCGGGAGATACCGAGCACGTTCTGAGGGAAGTTCACGGGCACTTGCGTAAATCATTCAGGCGCCGAATCATTGGTTCAAAAGTGATCAGAGCCAGCAATTATTGGATCGACATGGAAAAAGATGCGAAGGAGTTCATTCCAAAATGTGACAAATGACAAAGATATGATCCAATGATTCACCAACCTGGGGTACTGCTGCATTCGGTCTTGTCACCATGGCCATTCATGAAGTGAGGAATGGACATCGTCGTCCCTCTTCCATGGGCACCAAGTAAGGCTCAATTTATCTTATTTATGACTGACTATTTTACTAAGTAGGTTGAAGCACGTGCAGACAAGAAGGTTAGGGAGAAAAAAGTCATCGAATTCATTTGGGACCACATCATATGTCTGTTCGGGATGCCATCCGAAATTGTGTGTGACAATGGGAAACAGTCGATAACAAACTGACCAAGTTTCTCAAAGATCATAAGATCAAAAGAATCTCATTGACACCTTATCACCCTAGCGGGAACGGGCAAGAGAATCGACCAACAAAATCATAATCCAAAACCTTAAGAAAAGGTTAATCAACGCCAAAGGGAAGTGGAAGAAGATCCTGCCCGAAGTCCTTTGGGCATACTGCATGACTGTGTAGTTCAGTACCGGGGCTACTCCATTCACATTGGTTTATGGCGCCGACGCCCTAATACCGATCGAAATTGGGGATCCAAGTATCAGGTTCCGATATGCAACAAAGGAATCAAATGACGAGGCCAGAATATGAGCCCGGATCTATTGGATGAGAGGCATGAAGCCGCCCTTGTTCGATTGGCTTCCCAAAAGCAACGGATTGGGAGGTATTACAATCGAAGGGCTAACCTTTGATACTTCAATTTCGGGGACTTAGTACTAAGGGAAGTCACACTAAACACCCCGAACGCGAACGGAAGGAAGTTGGGTCCGAACTGGGAAGGACCGTAACAGATTCTCGAGGTCACCGGGAAAGGATCCTATAAGCTCGGAATGATGAACGGAGAACAACTGCCGAGCAATTGGAATGTAACTCACTAAAATGATATTACTGCTAAGGTGAATACAAGAAGAAACACAAAGTTTTAGGTCTGAAAGCACGCGTTGCACTCTTTTTTCCTTATACCTGTTTTGTCCTAAATGGGTTTTTCGTCAAAGTTTTTAACGAGGCAACAGTGGAGCTTGCTAACTTCAAATCAAAGACCGATTATGAATTGGTGTCGAAGATAGCATTAATAGGATCTGAGGTTCCTTTACAATCAACCTCGAATACTAAGGGGAATTACCCTCAGATATGTGTTACCTTCGGATATCAACTTTAGCGAGGAAATTATCGTAAAGGAAGGGTCTCGATAGATAGGATTTATTGTAAGGGCCAAACGGTCAAATGAACCATGCCCACATATATTTCTTGAGCCCTGGCATAAAGCATGTACGAATGTATAGCTGTTTTGCACAAGAATAAAGAGAAGTACTTTCCTTGCAATCATCTTATGTGTTAAAAATTACCTCTTTACATCCCTTAAAGAATTTCGTACTTACGATCTCCTAAAGGTAACGAGCTCAAGGTCCACTTATAACCGGATTTCGAATGATCACTCCCTCACTCAGGGAGTGCGTCTGAAAAAAAACTCGAATGGCCCAAGTCACTGGGCTTTGGGGGCATAAGACCTATTAGGCAACCTCCAGATTTTAAAGGCCACGGCCATCCCGCTCGGGGACTGTTATCTTGGGCAAGCCTAGATAGCTCGGGAAAGCAAGTCCAATAGGAAGCTCCCAAACTAAAAGGCTACGGCCATATTAACACGACTTGGAGATGCCCGAAACCCGTAATAAAAACTAGGCCTTCAAAAAAGAAAATTTTTTCATAGCCGGTTCTAAAAGCTACCCTCGGCAAACTATAATCTTGGCTACCTACTTTGGGAAAAAGTTTCTGGTAACACCGAACCCCCTAGACGCCTTAAAATAGAGTAATGTAAACGCAAGGTTTGTTTGAAATTTCGAACATAACCTAAGTTATTTTATGCTAAGGCATTCCGGCCTCCGTGGATACAAGTAATAAAATAAAGGGAAAATTTGAAAGCCGAAAGGGAAATAAAGCCTTATATATATATATATATATTATCTTTTTACAAAGGCCAGAATGGCCCGATACAAAAATCTATAATGGCCAAAACGGCGGCCTAACCGACCTGGTCCTCATCGGGGGCATCATCTTCATCCTCGGAATCTTCCCCGCCTTCAAACTCGCTTAAGCTCTCGAAATCTTCCTCAAGAAAATCCAGCTTCCGAGCCTTAATTTCTTCTACTTTGGCATTCTCGTTTTCAGCCAATATGTCGAAGTTTTGAGCATGGACTTCCTCGAGGGCTTCCCTTCGATCTTGCCACTTTGCATGGACTATCTTCAAGTACTCGATTTACCTGCTCAGCTCACTCGGCATGCTCCTTCCGAGTCGCTTCTAACTCGGCCTGAAGTTTCTCACTCAGAAGCTTATAGGTGCCCTTCTTCTAAATAAGCTCTCGAACCTAGGCCTCGTGTTGGATTAACTCCTCCCGGTATCGGAGAAAAGTCTCATAGAGCAGTACCGAGACCTGCAAGCATAAAGAAAGTTGTTAGGATTATTTGGAACTTCAAATTTAAAATACATAGTAAAGGGACACTCAAAGTTACCCGATTCAAAGCCTGTTGAGCTTCATTAAATAGGTAGGGCTCTTCCACTACGTCCATCACGGCTTGGTCCTCTTCGGTCACCAAGTACCAAAGATAGCTAGCAACCCCCACGGGGGAAGAGAAAACCCGAGCATCATCCAGGACAGATAAAACTATTGACTGCTTTCGGTCAGGGTTAACTCTCGGGGCCGGGAACCGATCCACCAACTTTGGGCTTGAAGAAGACCTACTAGCCCCCGATGATGGTACTTTCTTTTCCACCGGCAAGTCACCAAGCCCAGTGATGTCCTCTGAGGCAGTGGACTCCATCTTAGAAGTTATGGATATTTGTCGCCCCCTGAGGACCCTCATAAGAACAACCTTCTAGCATAAATGACCTCATGGATCATGGCATCTGAGAACAGAGGAGACTCGTTTAGGTCAATCGCCCCAAGTGCATATTTCGGGGCACCTTCCTCTGCTCAAGAAGTATCTACCCCGGTCTCCCTCTCGACTCCCCTAGCTTGTCGCAAAGTAGCCGTACCCCGTTCCGGTTCGGAGATCTCGGCCAATGACTTCTCAGCAGCCTCCCAGGCTTGAGGCAAAGAAGTTTGCACCCGAGCCACTAGCTCATAATTTTCTTCTTTTTCTTCAGACTCATCCCTCAGTTGGCTGATTGAGTTCGGTGGGAGGATGCCGGTACTTTCCTAGGTTTACGCGCCGGCCTACTCTTTGGTTTTGTCTTTTCCGAGTCCAGAGAGCTTGGGGCCCTTTTTCTTTTCTTCTCATCACCCTTCCTCGGAGAAGGGGACTCGATAGGCACATCCTCATCACCGAATGGAGGCCTCATAGCAACATCCTTGGGGAGACCTACAAAAGAAAACAAAATCGATAAGAATGTGACAGTGCAAGGAGAAAAAACATTATTGAATCGGAAAAGAAAACTTACCATGATTACGGGCCTCCCACTTACCCTTTGACAATTCGTGCCATGCGCGCTCGGAATATGGTCTCTTTGAAACAAGGTCCTCGACCCACTCCTTGAGTTGAGGAACTGCATTCGGCATCCGAGCCACGGCTGCACCACAAAAACACTGATAAGAAGAGAGGGAAGGGGAGAAACAATAAATAAAATCATTAAGGCAAAGTTGTACTTACGCTTCATATTCCATTTCTCGAGAAATGGCATGTCCTCGGCATGGATCAAGTCCGAGGTGCTCACTCAACCGAATTGGCCCGTCCAGCCCCGCTCCCGATCCTCATCTATACTTGAGAATGGGGTCGTACTAGCCCGGCGAGCATGCTTGATTAATCCCCCTCGATAGAGTTGGGGACCGTACATGCGCATAAGATGATCGAGGATGAAGGAACACCCCTAGATTTTGTTTACAGAAAAACGGAGAAGAATCACTATCCTCCATAAGGAGGGGTGAATTTGACCGAGGGTCACCTCGTACCTCTTGCAGAAGGCGATAATGACCGGGTCTAAGGGACCCAACATGAAGGGGTAAGTGTAAACACTTTAAAAACCCTCCACATGGTTAGTAATTGCTTCCTCAGGAGAAGGCTCCACCACATGCTTATCAACCCAGTTGCAATACTCTTTGACCTTGAAGAGGAGATCATCGGTGATCGAACATATATATCTCGAGACCGTATTGCACTGACCCGATATCGAGGAAGTTTTTATGACCCTGAAATCAGCACCGGCCGGGCACCCTGCCGGAACGAACTCTTCAGGGTGTGGTTCCCCTACAGTCCCATTGTCGACAGGTCGTGATGAAGAGGCGGCCTCTTTTTGTGGGACAGTCTTAGAAGTTTTTGCCATTTTAGAGCAAAGATGAAGGAGGGGAAATTAAGAAGGTACACTTAGTGGTTTGCAAAAGGTTCAAGAAATCAGGGTACAAAAGTTGGAGAGTGAAGAGATTTTTGAAGAACAAGAATAGAAGAAGCTTTGAACATAAAGTTTGAATGAATGAAAGTTGAGATATTTATAGACTGCTAATGACGATTCAAAACCCATAGTGTCCGACCAACAACTGACATGCATTTAATGCCTTGGTAACTAGACTGATGGAACGTTTCAGTAGCTGTTTGTCGCTTACGTCATGATCTATTGAAGCTTGGTTCAGAAGTTCATATCGTTTCTCGTCATCTTCTCCGAAAAACGAGGGGACTATCTGTATACGGTCGAGCCTATTGTGTGACCAATCGAGACTAATACATGACAGGTTAAAGCTCGATCGCGGTTTATATCGAACCAAGGTGCGAAGTTACATTGTTGAGCTCGTGACCCCGAGACCAAACAAGATCGAGGAAAATTTTCCGAGCCGAATATCAGAAGGCCGAAATATCTGCGATCGGTTGGAGATCACAATGGAAATCCCGGCAAGTATCAAGTAGAGGCCGATTAATTAGCAAATCATGAGATTTTTTACCTTGTATAGAATTGTATCAAGGGTAGAACACCCTTACTATATAAAGGGGGGTCTGATCATTTATAACACGCATTGTAATACGCAACACAAAGCAATATATTGTTATTTCTAGCCCTTATCATCTTCTTATTGTGTTCTTACATCAGTTGAGGTATTTCTTGGTTCGAGGATGATCGAACTCGAAGACCAAGGTTGTTCAATTTGTGTGGTTTGAATTTATTCTCGTATCATCAATTTCAATATCACGTATCCTTAAAACCATGTATAAATTCATTTGTTATCCGATTTTGAGGGTAAACAAATTCGATCGCATCTAATCTAATGCTACCAAAAGTCAGTCAAGAGTCATTCTTAAGGAGTCTGTTTAAGGATCTGCTTGATCTTCTCTACTACTATTCTAAATTTATTAAATTGTTATGAATAAAATTGTAATTATAGTGAATATCTATCTTTTAGAGAATTTGTTACTTTGTGGCTAAGTCATTTTCCCCTATAAATAGAGGGGTCTTACCCCATTGCAATTCATCACAAATCAATAAGAATTATCTCTCCCTACTTTTATTTGCAATACTTTTTTCTTCTTTTATTGTTTTATAACACGTTATCAGTACAAGACTCTAACCAATTGAGTAGAAGCTTTGGGATTGAGCATAATGATTGTCAATTGTTCCATGAACTTCCTTCATGATTAAATTCTGGATTTAAGGTAAGTATTTTACTTTATTTTTCTCTTTTAAATTCTTGAAATTCTATAATTTGATTTTAAATACAAGCAAAGACAATAAAATTTGATTATAACTCTAATAGAGTTTGCAAGAAATTATAACCTGGAGTGGTAAAATTTCTATGCCTTGTCATAATCAAATTCATGTATGATTGTGGCAAAAAAGTGGAAACCCGTCCCATTGAATTTTCTTCATTCTCATTACCTTAAGAGAATGTGATAGTAATATGTGATAATCCTGAAATAAGACAAATTATTATCGTGAAGGTATCAATAAATGTGGAAGTGGCAATAGACGAAATTATAATCGTCATCATTATGATAATGAGAATAATAAGGATTCTCAAAATAATCCTTCACTCTGTGAAAGTAATATTTGTTATCGATTTGACATGAGATTTTGTAAAGCACATATAGATGATTATGGTCCATTCATGATGTGAATGTGACAACATCTGATTTATGAATACATATTTATTCTTGGAAGATATGAACGTGCTAGTGGTAATGGATATACAACACTAATCTCTAAAAAAAAGGTTTGAGATGAAATAAGAAAATAATTTCATTATTATGTCATGAATGGTCGTTGATCACGTACCTATTGTGATTATGCCAGAATATTATGGCAATGTGATTATTACAGGGAAAAGTAATAGACGAACCATATCTTGCCTATAATGATTTTGACCATGATCATAATGGTATAACTTTCTCCTTGAAAGTGATATCCACCATATGGATATTGATAAATATGTGGTAGTACCAAATTAATTGAAATTTCTAGAAGAACCAATTATATTATTTTGGAGAAATAAAATTAATTATCAACAAGGAATTGTACCGTAGTATGTCTCAAAGAAACTTATTGAGTTTCTAAAGTATTCGCGAAAGCAATTGGTTATACTGGGACTATAAATAAAGGAAAGATTTAATATCTTCTATTACTACAACTTGTAGCGGGATAATTGTCATGACCCAATTTAGGATCATGACCGGCATTTAGGAGCAAGTTCCCCCAAGTAAGCCTCATCGGTATTTTACAGAAAAACAGACAGAATTTTCCCTGTTTTTGGGCTATCCAAAAACTTTCCTGTCTCATAAACAAGTAACAACCAACCAATATTCACCTAAATCAGTCACAATCTTCATCAACTAACCACAAAAGGGTTTCCACCAATATTACCAACCTCATCAACATAATAAAACCAAAACCAACTCTAAAAATACGAAAAGAAAGTATAATACTAGTAACTAGTCCATATCAACAAAATGAATATTCACGACACTAAGAGGATGATTATAGAACGACTCTAAGTGTTCAAAGTAAAGACCATAACAATAAATAAATTTCCGCCCACGCGAACAAGTGCGAGGCTCACCAAGAACTATCAACTTGTGCGCTCTAATTAACGAAATTCTCGCCTGCGTCAACTGCTATCTCTGTTAAAAAAATTAGTAGGGAGTGAGTCGCTAGCTCAGTGAGTAATAACACTTAACCACAACCGTTTTTGATGGGGACAAATCAGAAAATATGCTTGTATAATTATCAGAAAATATCATAACAATGCCCTTTCAGAAACAATAAACAATAATCAGTCTCATCATGTTTTTCATGTAAAAAATCAATTGACTATTCGGCAATAATCTCGGTAAATATTTTGTAATATAAATATTCATGTTTGGAAGATTTCAATGAATGGATCATGTAATCGGTATAACTGTGGGCTTCTTCGCAAGAAGTCAAATATAACGGTAGTCCCTACTCGAAGGAAATTGGTAATGGTATGCTAGTTATACCTTCCCACTATCGAGGGCTATAACGGTAATAAAAAATTACAAGGTGCATCAGGTCTAACGAACCCCCCGTTAGCTACGGGATCCTTCAATGTCTACTCCCATTTATACTTGTCTCTGTAATCCATATATACTCGTAGAAAATATTTTAAAACAATATAGGGCATTTCGGTTCTTATCAAATCATATAAATTCATTTTGATAACAGTAAATTCAAGTAACGATAAAACAGATCTAGTGACAACGACAATATTTAAAACAACGATAATCATCTCAAATAACTATTTCGGTATCATATCGAGTAAAAGACTTGTCCCACATGCAACTCAAAATAATCAGTAACATATTCATATTAAAAAATCATGTGTAAATCATGCAAGTTATGAAAACACAAATTGCGGTAAGATTACTACTCACAGTACTCGTGCCGAAATACCAAATGCTTCACCTCGAGCAATTCATACAAATTTCTCCAATCAATCTAGAATTACATAATATCGATCTCATGTTAATTGTCTCATTTAGGCTAAATCCATCACTAATTTAGAATATCCAATCCTCCGAGTTTTATATTTTATCATTAATTCGCCGAATAATATTTACCCATGCTATGAGTAATTTAAATTAGTCCAAAATCTTGTAAATAAAAAGGTATTTTATATGGTTTATTCCTTGTACTATTCAATTTCCTTAATCGTGTGCATAAATTGAAACTGAAATAACATTATTGTCCATAATATTCCTTCTTAATTGGTACTTATATTTTGTGCTCAATGCTAGACTTACCACATTCAAACCCAATTCGATATTGTCATTGTAATACAGTTAAACACCAAAACTCAATCCTTGCACCCTAGCTTAATTTACCCCTAACAAAGATCGTATATAATGAGACTAGTTTAAGTACAAATACATCAATAGCCTTCTTTTTCCAAGTGAATTTATCCTACAGTAACATTGACCAACTTCCAGTAGCATAATTTTCCCAGAAAAACTCTTATTGGTATTAAATTTCTTATATATTGTGAAACCCTTCAAATATATGAACTGAGACAAAAAGAATTACCAGAAAAAAAGAACCAAGATAAGAAATTCGAGTATTATCCGTAGAACCAGTACGTATTTAAAATTTCTCAAGGTTTGGTTCCAGCCTTTTTCTTCTTCTTCTCCTCCTTTTGAAATTTTTTTTCCGACGTTTCTGAAGCTTCTGCTTCGACGTAGCAACCAACCCCCTTTTTCCCCTTTCTTTTCTTTTGGCAGATGGGCTTCGGCCCTTTTGCTTTACTTATCCCCCTTTTTTCTTTTTTTCTTTTTTGATTTGTTTTGTTTTATTAATTTGCTCTTTTTTTTGTTTATTAGTTATTATTATATTTTTTTGTAAATTACTTCCTTTTTTTGTAATGAGGAGTATTACATTTTCCACACTTTATGAAATTCGGTCCCCGAATTTAGCTCAGGTACGTACCTGTAGACTGAAATAAATGAGGATACTTGACTCGCATAGTATCTTCTATTTCCCATGTAGCTTCTTCAACAGAATGATTTCTCCATAAGACTTTCACAAACAGTATTTCTTTTGACCGTAGTTTTCTTACTTGTCTATCAACATTAGCCATCGGCTCCTCCTCGTAAGACAACTTCTCATCGAGCGGTATATTCGGTGCTTCAATCACCTGAGATGAGTCTGATATACATTTTCTTAGCATTGAGACATGGAATACTGGATGAATAAATGACAACTCAGGAGGAAGTGCCAAACGATAAGCCACAACTCCACTCGGTCTAGTATCTCATACGTTCCTATAAACCTGGGGCTCAACTTACCTCTTTTCCCAAACCGCATCACACCTTTCATAGTAGAGACTCGTAGGAACACTTTGTCCCCAATTGTGAACACTAAATCTCTTCTTCTCTTATCTGCATAAGACTTTTGTCTGCTTTGAGCTATAATAAATCTCTGTCTGATCAATTGTACCTTGTCCATATCTTCTCGTACTAGGTCGGGTTCCAATAAAGTTAGTCTCACCAGCTTCAAACCATCCAATAGGAGAACGACATCTTCTACCATACAATTCTTCGTACGGTGCCATTTGAATACTGGACTGGAAGCTATTGTTGTAAGAAAATTTAGCTAAAGGTAGATAAGCGTCCCAACTACCTCCATACTCAAGAATGCAAGGTCTCAACATATCCTCCAAGATCTGTATAGTACGTTCAGACTGCCCGTCTGTCTGTCATGAAATGCAGTACTAAGATCTACTCGTGTACCCAATGCTTCTTGAAAATATTTCCAAAAGTGTGATGTAAATTGTGATCCTCTATCAGAGATGATGGATATTGGAACTCCGTGAATTCGGGAAATTTCGTTCATAAATGTATGTGCATATCTTACTCCACTATATGTAGTCTTCTCTGGCAAAAAGTGTGCTGATTTTTGTCAATCGATCTACAATCACCCATACAGAGTCATACCTCGTTCATGGTAGACCGGTGACAAAATCCATAGTAATTCTTTCCTATCTCCACTCCGGAATCTCAATTTGTCGTAGTACTCCTGCTGGTCACTGATGCTCAGCCTTGACCTGCTGACAAGTCAAACAACTAGAAACAAAGTTAGCAACATCCTTCTTCATACCTTCCCACCAATAAAATTTCTTTAGGTCATGATACATTTTTGTGGATCCATGATGTGTAGTATATCTAGAGTTGTGGGTTTCTTGAAGAATAGCATGTCTCAACCCATCTATGTCTGCTACACATAGTCTGTCACCCAATCAAAGAACACCATCACTTTCAACAATCATATCCTTTCTTTTACCAGCTAAGGCTTCATCTCTGTATTTGCATAATCTCTCATCCTCATATTGGGTGGCCTTAATGCGCTCAACTAATGAAGACTTAGCCTGAGCACAAGCCAACAATGCCTTTGAATACTCGACACTAAATCTGATACATGTATCTTCTAGTCTCTGAATATCTTTGGCCAAAAGTCTCTTTGCAGGAGCTATATGTGCCAAACTCCCCAGAGATTTTTCTGCTCAATGCATCAACCACCACATTGACTTTTCCAGGATGATACAAAATAGAACAATCATAGTCTTTAACTATTTCCATCCACCGAGCTGCCGAAGATTCAGATCACTCTGCTGAAAGATATAATTCAAACTTTTATGGTGAGTATAAATCTCACAAGTTTCACCATATAGGTAATGCCTCCAAATTTTTAGAGCAAATACCACTGCAGCTATCTCCAAATCATGTGTAGGATAGTTTTGCTCGTGCTTTTCCAATTGTCTCGAAGCATAAGCTATAACGCGACCATTTTGCAAGAGAACACATCCTAGTCCCACCCTCGAGGCGTCACAGAATACTGTAAATCTCCAGAACCTGATGGTAAGGCTAATATTGGTGCAGTTGTCAGACACGTTTTGGGTTTCTGAAAGCTCTACTCACATTCCTCCGCCCTCTGAAACTTTGCATTATTTTGTGTTAGATTAGTCAGTGGCGCTGCTATTCTGGAGAAATCTTGCATAAAACGCCAGTAATAGCCTGTTAATCCTAAAAAGTTGCGATTCTCTGTAGGAGAAGTAGGTCTGGCCCATTTCTGCACAACTTCTGTCTTCTTAGGATCTACCATAATTCCATCTTTGGATACAACATGCCCCAGAAATGATATCGAGCCTAGCCAAAATTCACACTTTGAGAACTTAGCATAAAGTCGATGTTCTCGCAATGTCTGCACAGTCTTGAGACGATTCTTGTGTTCTCCTTGGCTACGAGAATATATCAGGATATCATCAATAAATACTATTACAAATCTATCCAGAAACGGCCTAAACACCTTATCCATTAAATCCATGAATGCAGTTGGAGCATTAGTCAGTCCGAAAGGCATCACGAGGAACCCATAGTGCCCGTATCGAGTTTTGAAAGCAGTCTTAGAAATATCCTCATTGTTTATTCTAAGTTGATGATAACCAGAACGGAGGTCAATCTTTGAAAAGTGGGAAGCTCCTTGTAACTGAGCAAGGATGTCATCTATACAAGGCAAAGGATATTTATTGCTTATTGTTATCTTGTTCAACTGCATGTAGTCAATGCACATTCTTAGGTATCTATCATAAAGACTTCAACTGCCTATAGTCAATGCACATTCTTAGGTATCCGTCTTTCTTCTTTACAATAGTACTGGTGCACCCCATGGAGATATACTCGGCCTGATAAAACCCTTATCTAACAAATCCTGCAGTTGTTATTTTAGCTCCTTCAACTCTGTTGGCGCCATCCGATATGGAGGTATTGATATGGGTTGTGTGTCAAGTGGAAAATCAATACCAAAATCTATTTCTCGTACTGGAGGCAATCCTGGTAAATCCTCAGGAAATACATCAGAAAATTCTCTCACTATTGATACACTTTCTATACTAGTTGTTTCCTTCCTTGTGTCATTTGCAATAGCTAAGAGACCCAAGCAACCTTTCTTCAGAAGTCGTTGAGCCTTCATAAAAGATACAACTTTGCAATTCTCTGGAACCTGACCTCCTTTAGAACAAAACTAGGTTCATTTGGTATCTCAAACTTGACTATCTTTGCATGACAATCGACGATAGCATAGCAAGAAGATAACCAATCCATTCCCATCAGAATGTCAGTCAATCATATCAAGTACAATAACGTCAGCTAGAGTATCTCTACCCTCAATCCGAATCTGACAAGCACGATACACCTATTCAGCTAATAGAGACTCTCCAACATGAGTAGCAACTAGAAAAAGATCATTCAATAGCTCATATTGTCTGCTAAACCTCAAAGCAAAGTACGATGACACATAGCAGTGAGTAGATCCCGGATCAATCAACGCAAGTGCATCAAATGAACAAATAGAATGAATACTTGTAATCACGACATCCAAGGCCTGAGCATCCTGTCTAGTAAATACAAAAACTCTCGCCTGACCTCTACCAGCATTCCCTTGTCCTTGATTTATAGCCGCACGGCTCCAGCACCCCGACCTCTATTTCCTGTACCTGTAGCACCTGAAGTATTATGAGTAGTCTGAGTAGGTGCAGCTGACTGAATAGAAGCCTGGTTGAAATTTCTCGGAGGCTGAGGGCAATCCCTCAAGTGATGTCCCAACTGGCCCCACCGAAAGCAGTCTCCCGTTAGAACACGATATTGGCCCAAATGTGATCTAGCATAGGTCTGGCAGACTGGAGTAGTGGCATATATCTGACTTGAAGTTAATAAAAAGATAATTCATCTGCAATATATTGCAAAGCATGTCAGATGCATTTGCTGACCCAAAGAAAGCAATTATATTCTCACTGCAAATACTCTTATTAGAATGAGTCCTAAAAGGACAAAGTCTATGGTACACTTAAAACGTCTACAAATCAGTTTCAAATAAAATTCTTGATAAATAAGATGAGCAAACGATCAAAATGATCATAATAAGGAGGCAAATGATCAAGAAGATCACATGACATAATATTTCCTAAAATCTCAGGAGAGGTTCGGGTACCTGAAAATATGAATGAAGAGATCTTTATGTTATGTCTTTATGAAAAAACAAATATTGGGACCAATATAAAATGTTCGTCGACGACATCTATCATAGCGCTAAGTATAGATGAAGACCTCAAGTCTGTCGAATACAAACACAAAAATATTGGCAAATATAAGAGACACAATTCAAATAGAATTGGTTTCATATGAAAGACATGTAGTTTTGGACATGTAGTTCAAACACTTGAAAGTATAAGGCCAATGATGAGTGAAATCACTTTTGTCTATCTTACATGACAGAAAATTTGGTATGCATCTAAAGTCTTTTTATATGGCTTATATGACTTAACTTATATGACAATCCCTGAAGAATTCAAATCGCTTAAAGCATATATAATCCTAAGTGCAATTTGTGCACATATATATCTTGCTGTAACTATAAGCATGATAATATGATAGCGAGAATCTCTATGGAGATATTGAAAAGGCTAGTCCATGACATTATATGAAGACATTATATATATATATATATATATATATATATATACAAGAATGATTATTCCAAGGTGCAACATATTCATTTAAGTGATAATATGGCTGATTTGTTCACCAAATCTCTACTGATGTCAACCTTCAAGAAGCTAGTGATACAAGATTTAAATGTGAAGGCTCAAGGATGTGAATTGATGTTCTCATCAGGGGGAGTTAATACGCCGTTGTACTCTTTTTCCCTTACAAGGTTTTGTCCCCCTGGATTTTCCTTGCAAGGTTTTTAACGAGGCAACTAAAATGCGTATTTCTAAATATATGTACTTTTTTTCCTCCACTAGAATTTTTTTCCACTGGGTTTTATTTTAGTTAAGGTTTTAATGATGAACATTATTTATTAAATAGACATTCAAGGGGCAGTGTTATGAAATAGAATTGTACTTATAGTGAATGTCTATCTTTTAGAGAGTTTGTTACTTTGTGACTAAGTCATTTCCCCCCTATAAATAGAGGAGTCTTACCTTATTGTAATTAATCTTTAATCAATAAGAATTTTCTCTCCCTACTTTTCTCAATAAGAATCTTTAATCAATACTTTTTTTCTTCTTTTATTGTTTTATAACATAAATGTATTGTTTTGTGATTACTCTACTAAATAACGTGACAACGCAACTGCTGCAAGAGTATTTTAAAAACTTTTATCGCTTTAGACAGATAATAATAATAATTATTGAAATTTTCTAATGGATGCATGAATGTATGAGGTCGAGATGGAGTAGCAGTGCGCTTTTTTTTCTGTTTTTTTTTTAAGAGAACTTTTTGGTTCGATCTGTGATGTGATGGGAATCTCATTCTGCTCCACCAACATTTGTAATGATATCTGTTTAGTGCATAAATCATGTTAAAATGTGATAGAGATGGAGTCGATAACAAATTTAATACTTGATGCATACGTTTGCTCATTATCTTTGAGTGTCCCTACCCAAGGGTTACGTGCCAGAGCTTAAGTATTATTTATTCACTTTGTAAAAATATTTACACAATCAAATTACTCAATTCTTAAAAAAAATGTTCAACCAATTATGAGATAGTACATGAAAAAGATGTTATATAAATTGTTGGAGTTGGTCAAATACAAAGCATATAAAAAAACATATATACAGCTTATTTGAATGGTTGTTATTCATGGTTTCATAACGTATCTTATCAATTGTATGTATTATACTGTATCATTTAATGTAATAATATTTAGATAAACTGTATCGTTTGTCATTGTTTCATGTCATGTACCAATAATATGAAGAATAAACTTGCAATTTTACAAAGATAAGTAAAATACGAGGTAGAATGATTACATAAGAAGATTGGGTAAATGATAAAATAAGATTACTTATTAATAAGAAAGGACAAGATGAAAGGAGAAAAAAAAAAGGTAACAACGCAACCACACCAAATCAGACATTACATAAAATGACATTTTCATCGTCACATGACGACGAATTTAACGATACAATACAATACAATTTAAGTAACAACAAAACAAATATTATATTTTAAGTAATAACATGACACAATACAATAGGTAACAACCATCGAAATAAGCTGTCAATGAATGAAATATAAATTGAACTAGCATACTCGTGCACAAAGCTAACCAAGGAAGAGAAATTGTCCCTTTTCTTATTCTCTATTATTATGCTTTGGCAATAAAAAATCTGCTAACATCTTAATCCGGACACGTCAGTGTGTCTAGTCCATTTAACTGGTGGATGCAGCATAATCACCAATCATTACATATCATTTACTCAATAACCATCATAAAATTAGTGCATAAGCAGACTATCATTTCGTATCAGATATTACATTGTCGGTGACAAGACCAAATCGAAGTTGGTACATACTCGTTAACTAATGTGTACATAAATGCAGTATACATATGTTTGTGTGAGACAGAAAAAACGAACTTCGCTCTGTAGAAGAAAAAGGAAATAGGATTTTATTTGCAAAACTGGGTAGATTGCAAGAACAATAAGGAACAAAATGTTACTGTTTCTGAACTGATTTAGTGGAAGAAATAAGTATAATAAGTTAACAAGCTTTGCAGCTCTTCCTACAGCTTCCTGGAAGATCTGAACTTCCAACCATGTATTCTGGATTCTTGGTACATTCTCCAAGTGCGGCCCATCTCTCACAATTCTCGTTTTGATCAGCACAACTTTCTTCAGATCCCACGATTTTGTCAAACGAATCCACGTGAATCCACTTTGTTGCTGACCACTTCTCACCCTCAATAACAGGGCACCCACCGTGGAGGCTCATAGGATCAGGAACGGCATTTGGATGGAGACTGAAAAAAAGAAGTGCGTCTCCTTTCCTTGGTTTTACTGAAACATCCCCCGAAAAAGAGAAAACCGAAACAAATGCAGATTAGGTTTTGCAACAACTGGAACAGCGAGACATTATTGAGCAGTTATGTATTGTATTGTCTCACCAGCTATACCCTTCCTTGCGCACTCGGATAAACCATCATCAGCTGCCATTGACCTACGTCGAGTTGATTCCTGTAAAGATATCCAGTTTTATTGAGAAACATATAACTGAAAAACAAAGATTTAGGAGAGCAAATTTGGGAAGGAGATGAAGAAGAAAATAGCAAAGCTAATTTACCCTTGGCAAATCAAAAATATGTCACCAGGAAAATTCAATGCATAGACATATGAATAAAGAACAAAGAGGAAAGAAATCAATCAATGAAAGACAAAAGCCAACATTACCTCATGATTCATAAAATTCCCTGCTTTTAAAGCATGTCTTCTTGCGCGTAACGTCCAATAGAAGCAAAGATGCAGTTTTGTTTTTCTAAAGGCTTCCCCTATTTAAAGCAGCTATATGCGCCACATCAACATGTGTCCCACATTTCTGGCCTCTTTTTACTCCTGCTAAAGCTTTGTTGAATGCAAGGTATGTTTATCCTAATTGTATGTTTAATCTTCTTTTTGACAATTAAAGGATGAATGTTATCGTCAATTATATGATTTGTTTAGGTGAAAGGAGGAAGGGTGGAGAAACAGAAGAGGGAGTTTAAGGGTTATTTCTTTATTGATAAGGAAGTGAAAGAGGACAGGAAGCAAACATAGAAATGTATTTTAGCTTTTTCAGTCATTCTGGAACTGGTTCAAATGTATTGACAACTGGAAGCAAATGATGAACACATCACCAAAGGGAAATAAACCGATGAGCTTCTCATCTTGACCTTCCACTACCCTTGGTGGAACCAGATGTGATGCAAAATAAACTTGAATTCACCTTTTTTCCCCAAAAAAACATCATCATCATGAACTTCTAAGCTAAACTCTGCTTTGAAAACCTACCTCACAAATGGTGATCCAAATGAAAAGCTAAATATAGGAAATAAAATATTCAGGTGGACAAAGTAGCATGGACGACCTCATACGTGGAACCTAACAAGCAAACGAAAAGTCGTGTACGGCACGTGGGATAAAAGACATGCTTTTATCATTGTAAAGGAACAAAAAAAGGACAAACTTGAACTAACCTCTGCTTCAGGGAAGACAGTTTCACCTCCTTTCTCGACATCACTGAGATACATGAGTACCGTGGCTAACCGGTGTCCACCACGAACAATATTAACCTTGTCGGAGAAATAATCATAGTGTGGCTCATATTTCTGCCCTTCCTCATATCTTAGAACTTGTATGTCTTCTCCATTCTCTGGCAAGAGAAAAAAGAAATATCTATCAAATTGGAACACACAGACATAGCCAGACCTTAAAAAGGGAGTTAAAAAGGGAGTGAAGAAAGCATCCAAAGTCTATGAAAGTGAATTTTGGAATAGATTTGATTTCAAGAAACCACAGCCAAAAATAACAAGTCCTCCAAACAGTGCTTTCATTCTTTATCTATCACCCTATTAACATGTTGATGTTACTTCTTATTGACACCATGAATTGTTCGATCTTCAGTTTCTCCTCTTTCAACCAGAGAATCGCCTTATAACATATTTCTTTTGCACTCACTCTGATATGGTAAGACAGAAATTTCAGAAGTTTAAGATGGAAAATTCAACAGTATTGCACAAGAATTAGACAGTATAAGTTTATAAAATTAATACTCAGCATCCCTGAGAGCAGAAGGCAGATGAGAAGTGAAAGTCTTCAATTTAAGAAAATAAAAGGATGAGAAGTGTAAGAACTCTTGCAAAATCAGGATAATGGATAATAATTTTTCTTGGACAAAGCAGAATAACCAATTATAACTAAAAGAAAAGAGAAACAGAAGGAATAAGTTGGAAAATTATGATCTTTTCCTTTCTTTGTTTCTCCTACCTGATGGCCCCCTTTTAACATTGTCACATCATGCAACTATTTCTTATAAAAGCTTTTCCAAAAGATTAGTAAAGTTTCATAAAATTCCAATACTCAATTTGTTGAAGGACTGATGACACGGTTAGTGAATTGATCAATTAGTGATGTTGAATCAATTACCACCAAATCTTTTCTTGACGTCCGTACCAATAGCTATAAAGTCAAAATTTATTGTATCAGACATACTTTAAGTGGGAATTGAGGAGAGTCTTCAAATAGCAACTAATTGTGGATGGGTTGACTATCCTAGACTGTGATATCCCCTTCAGGGGAAGTCAGACCTTTTGGTAGAAAAGTCCAAGTCGCTATCTTGTCCTCTATCCCAGCAACAATAGGATCCTGCAGCCCCAAAAGAAAAGGCAAAATGAAGAGCTGACACAATTAAATACAGAAACGGAATATTGTATTATTGAGTATGCAGCAAATGGTTAGTCATGCTTCATGATATCGTGAGTAAGCAACAATCAATTAAAAATATTTAAAAAATAAACGTGTGAAATACTGTGCAGCAATTCTTTGATATGTCAAAATCAAGGAAATGTTGCGGAGTATTTCACATGTCGTCTCCGTGTGACCTATAGGTCACGGGCTCGAACCGTGGAATCAGCCATTGATGCTTGTATCAGACTAGGCCGCCTACATCATACCCTCTTGGGGTGCGGTCCTCCCCGGACCCTGCGTGAACACAGGATGCTTCCCTTTTATTTCTTTGTTATGTCATGCTGAATAATCTGGATTATAGAACTGAATATGATTATCCAAATAAACGATCATCAAATAATCAATGTTACATAAATCATTTTTATAAGATTTATATGTGGGCATCACTTAATTATTCTCATTCACAAAACCAATCAATCAGAAAAAAAGTCATTGATATCACGTATAATTACAAACCAAACAGGCCCTAAATCTGGTTTCTAAAAGAGTTCCTTTTTCTTTGCGCTTGTCGACTATTGACATCTCATTAGCTTTCTTTTCCCCGGGGCATGTTAAAATTCTTTACAGCAGATCAGGTTCCTCTTATGTATTAGTATCAACAATATTCTCCCAGTCAAACCAGAAACAAGTATAGGTAAAAGCACAAAATTTTGCTTTACTTATTCTTGACCAGAACCGGCCCGTAATTTGACGCATATCTTATACTCCCTCCGTTCCAATTTATGTGAACCTGTTTGATTGGGCACGGAGTTTAAGAAAAAATAAAAACTTTTAGAATTTGTGGTCCTAAACAAGTCAAAAAGGGGTCCAGAGTATTTGTGTGGTTATAAAATCTTCTCATTAAGGGTAAAATTGAAAGTGTAAGCTAAATTGTTTCCAAATTTAGAAACCGACCAAAAAACAAGTTCACTTGGACTGGAACGGAGGGAGTATTTTTCAGGATAAACCACTAGTATATCTCAAATCCCTATTTGATTCTTACAAACAGCTCATAACTTGACTTAAATTTAGTGCTTTTATTTGGGCGAACATGCTGGCAAGATTACAACCTTTACAATCTGTTTACGATTGCAGCAGAAAGGTTCGATTTGACATTACTATGAAGCTTTCCTATTAGGTTAGCAAAGGACCCTAAACACATTGCAACAGATACATGTAATAAAATCGTAGACCTTCCCAACTAAGTGCATTAATTAACCTACTTCCTATTAGTTGATAGTGGCCTAGCTGTTGACAATTGCAGGTTCATCCAGCTTAGAAACACATCTCATACACCAAAACTAAGGATGGTGGAAGCAGAAATAATTAACAAATAATTATTTATTGCCTAACCAGAATTTCAAATTATCCTCATGCTTCAGCATGAAATTTTTGCTCATTGTGCACAAGATCATATCAACGACATCTTTCTAATCTCATAACAATATCATGTCTTAACAAATGAATCAGAATGCATCAAAAGTCAGCATAGAAAATGTGGGAAACATAGGATGTTCAAAATACAGCAAATGAGGTCTATAGCCTGCTGACATTTAAATTCTTATATTACTATCTAAGTTGCTCGGACTCGGGTGCGGGTATCCGATACGGGGACGGATCCAAGTATTGGATTCGGAAAATCTAAATTTTAAGATTCGGGGGTGCAGATCCGGATATAGATACGGGTGTGGGGATTCGGCTAATAAAAAAAAGAGCTATAAAAATATTGTAAATTTTGAAAGATATTCTGTAAAAAACTTACATGAATATTGCAGAATTCAATCTTTCATTCTCCAAGATGGACATTATGCTTTCATTCTCCTAAATCTGTTTTATTTTTGATTTTGAGAAATCAAAATCTCAATTTTTCTCCCAAATTTGTCGATGGACTCCGGTCAAAGTGTTCAAAGTCAGTTGACCGAATCCCGGAAGTATCCCGCTCCCGTCCCCGTCTCGTATCGGGACGGGGACGACACAAAATCAAAGAGTCCTCGCAACTTAGATTACTATATGCCTAAAGAGAAGTTCTGATACTGAACCAAATTTTTGGATTCTGATGTTGCAAGAATTTGACAAAAGTAACAAGCCATTAACAGATCTTTGCTAAAGAGAATGCCGCAGATGCCCACCAGGAGCAGCTTGCTTTTCTTTCTTCCAATGCACCTGGATTGCTCACTGCTCTTCACAAAGGCATGGCCTTTTTCAGGTAAAATTGTAAGTGAAAAACACATTTC
>ML411782.1:0-31488 GCA_005239525.1 Nicotiana knightiana | reverse complement strand
TTTACACATTATCTTGGATAGTTCTTATACAAATTTTAGATAGTAGTGTTCATAGTATTAGTATGTCAGTGTATAATATCAAATTTGGGATGGTCAAGCCAAAAGTTGATAATAGGATTTATGTAATAGGCATAAATTATGGTTTTGCACCTTGCAAGACGACATGATACTTTGTTTTATTTTACTACATATAAATAAAAACTAGCCCTAGGCATTGCCTAGTGGATTGCTTAAAAAAAAAACTATACATACCCCTTCATTCTTTCATTTTTCTCACAAAATCATCAATTTCTTTCTAATATTCTTCTATAATTGCTTACTTTATTGTTACAATTTGTGAAAAATTGAATACGATATTGAGATTTTTTCCCGGAACGCGATTGGGTTGGTGAATTGAAGTATTCAAGTCTTCAACGATATTTAATTTTCAACAAGTTGTTCGTCAATTCGGTAAACTCGTTCCAATTCTTAAGTTTTAATATTATAGTTTTGTTTGTTTTACTTTGTACCATTATAATTAAGATGGCCTATTCTTTAAAAAAAATGTTTAGTAAAAGTAAGGAAAAATTCAAGATTGGTGAATCTAGTGGCCAAGTTGTTCCTCCTCCACTTCCCCCAGCTCCCCGACCCAAACCTGTTACCCGTCCTATACCTGCTATTCTTGATAGCGATAATACTTTATTACAATTTATTGATAGTCAATTTTACCATGATATTGCACTAGATGAACAATTAAACCATGAATATATGAATGCTCTTTATGGTAATCCAAATATTGATGAAAATGATAAGGAAAATGATGATGAAAATATAGATTTTGATAAAACGCAATCGGATAACGATACACCCACTAGTCCTGTTGCTGAAATTAACCCAACTGATACTGAACCTCCTGTTACTACCCCTACTTTTTTTTATACAACCTTCTAAACGGAGTGAAACATCTCTTGTTTGGCCATTTTTATTCAACTAAGAGAAAAAATAAGGCTAAATGTAAAACTTGTGGCAAAGAGTTAGCTTTTAAATTTGTTGGAGGTCGGGGGAGACGGAAAGTTTGTCTAGACACATATTGATACACCCTAAAGAGATAAAGTCAAATTTCTTCAAATGAAAGCTGCGGCCGAGGGGACAAGTGTACCTAGTCAGGTTGACCATAGTACATGGTCAAATCAATCTCAATCGGGAATTAACACTGTTACCGGTGGTATTTTATATTATGATCCAAAAAAAGATCATGAAAAATTGGCAAAAATGGTTACTGTTATGTGCTTACCCTATAGTTTTCCTTCTAACCCTCACTTTGTGCATTAGAATAGAAAAGTTTTTAATCCTACTTATAAAGGATGATCTCGCACAATCGTAAAGAGCGATATTTATAAATATAAACATGAATATGAACAATATTTGCGCTATTTATTTACTCATATAGATTGTCATGTTGCTATTACTACTGATATTGGTAGAAGTATTAATGTCTGTGATTATCTTATTGTTACCAGTCATTGGATTGATGAGGATTGGAGAATGCAAAAGAGAATTATGCTTATATAATAATTAATTCACGTCACACATGGCAGTTTATTGCTAGTACGGTCATGGATATTTGTAGATATTTTTGCATTAGTGATAAATTAATGTCAGTTTCAATGGATAATGCTTCTAGTAACATTAATGCTATAGTCTTGCTTATCACTACACTAAATCCTGCATTTAGTAAAAAATTTCATGTTAGATGTATTTGTCATATTTACCATTTAATTGTTGGTGATGGTATGAGAATTTTAAATGTTAAAATTGAAAAGGTTAAAATGGCTCTTAACTAGCTTTTTTATTCAAACCGTAGAAGTAGACTTAGAGAATATTTTAAAAGATGCGATGAATTTGGCCTAAGAGAAAGAAAGGTTCCTAAACCTTGTCCAACTAAATGAGCTTTTTTGAAGTTTATTTGTCAAAGGGAATTGAGGAAGTGAATCGCGACGGCTCCTTTAATATTTTGGAATGGTGGAAGGACAAAGAAAAACACTTTCCGATTCTTTCAAGGATGTCTCGAGACATTTTAACTATTCAAGCTTCAACAGTGGTATCGGAGAGCGCTTTCAGTCAAGCAAGACTTCAACTCCGTTATTATAGAGCGTCTATGAGGGAGAGCTTGGAAAAATCAGTACTTTTCAGAGATTGAAATCGTTTGGAACGAAGAAATTTTGGACTTGCTGAATCACAACCAGCGGTAGACGAAGTTTACGAAAAATTGCTAGCTGAACTTGCGGAGGATGCTGCTTCGCCTGAAGAGATACCATGTAAATTAATATGTAACTTGTATTTTGGAACATTTTGATTAGTTTCTTTTTCTTCTCAATGGAGGTATTAGCATCTTGTTATGCTCATTCCATTGGGGGGAGGAAGACTAAGAAAGATATTGCCATGTTTTGTTAATGCTATAATAAAATTATACCGCATTGCTTTGAATATATTTTTACAATATTTTTGTGTTTAAATTATTAGACGTATTATGCTTAATGTTTTAGTTTGTTGGATTAATTTGAAGTATTATTAATTTATTATGCAATGATAAGTGTAGTATAGTATAGTATTGTCACGACCCAAAATCCAGTAAAGGTCGTGATTGCGCCGGACACCACTGTCAGGCAAGCCAACACTAAATAGTTAATTAAATTCTCATTTTAATATTTTTGAAATAATTTCTTTCCATGCTTTTATCAATAAATAATGAACTTCACCGAGTAAATAATAATGTCTTTAACAAATTTTTAATACTAACTAATCCCACGTACATCCCAGAACCCGGTGTCACAAGTGCATGAGCAATTTCTAGGAAGTAAAAAGTAATACAGTAATCGTCCGAAATACAATTGGACAGTAGGGAAAATACAATACAATACTCTGAAGGAGACTCTGCTGGCTGCGGGTCGTCTCGAGAGGTGCAACTCACTTAAGTTTCCGTATCAACCATGCCGCTGCGCCAAACTAGGCCACTAGACATACTTGTACCTGTGCAACAAAATGCACAACAACTGAAGTATTGAGTATAAAAATAACGTGTACCCAGTAAGTATCCCGCCTAACCTCGAAGAGGTACTGACGAGAGGTCGACTTTGACACTTGCTTGAGGTCAAATTAACATAACCAAGTGTGACGCTAAACATGGATGTCATGACTAATTAACATATAATGGCAGGAAGAAACAACTTCTCTCATATAAACAAATTCTAATCTCCGTCATTTCAGTTGACAACTGATGTTTTAGACGTCAATACCACACAAGAAGATATGTTACTTTGTGTGGTACCCAATTTTCGAGTGCTGTCTCAATAGAAGAACATGGTTCTTCTTGATGTACTTACTTCTACTGTTGCGGAATATTAAACGTAGTAAAGTAAAAACACAAAGATTTTTACGTGGAAAACACCTGGCTCAAAAGGTGAAAAAACCACGACCTACTCCTCAGTAGGATTTTCTCAAAACTCTTCACTAAAAACTCTGAGCCAAACGGACTTACAAAATAAACTCTTTTGTAATCCTAGGACTAACTCTAATCCCTTTGTAGTAACTAGCCCCCAGCTAATTTCTACAAGCCTCAAGTTAACTCTAACTTGAACAATGGGTACCTAATACATATGCTTCTATGAAAGCTGAAAGATACAATATTAAAACTCCTACTACAATCAACTAGACTCAATAATTAATCAGATGGAACTGGTTCTTCTAGTTGAACTGTAGCCTTTTAATCGCACAATGATTCTGCTAGCAAAATAACTCTGGGAACTTTGCTTTCAGACTTTGATTCACTTCAGCTTTTGTGCGTATGGAATTCCAGCAGAAATACATCAAGTATTTATAGAGTCAGTTGAGCTTGTCGTCCAATTCTAGTCCAACTCTACCTGGGTGAACAAATTCGTACCAAACTCAACTTCCTTTCTTTTGTTACTTTCCTTGCTGAATTCGACTTCAATCTTCTCATCAGTTTGCAACCTTTTCGCATTAGGAGACAATCTCTTGGTTCATTGATATTTCATATTCACAAATATCTCCTATGCATATACGGTTCATGTGCCAGCTATTCAGTTCAAGATGTGTGCTCTGATGGACCTGGTTGAACTGGTCAACCATTATTCAATCTTCAAAATTATGCAGTGACATGGGTCAACAAATTCCCCCTTTTTGATGATGACAAACTCTGTGCTTAATCATGTATAACTTCAAACACTTTGTATGGTTTTAAGCATTAATCATAGAGAATCAAGGTTCGTTTGGTTGTAAATATCACTTTGAATAAAATTAGCAACATATCTTCCCCCTTTTGGCATCATCGAAAAGTTTGCAAAATGATATACTTACCAGATTTATTAATTATTACTCATGGCCATTGAAGCAACTGCAGGTGCAAAACATGATTAATCAACACAAGAAGCCAATAAATGTTAGCTAACTAAGAAATTGAGACAAGTCAATTAACTAGAAGTAAAATTCATTGATTAGGAACAATTATCAACCACCATACAGAAAAACAAAAACAAACCAACCATGAGCAATAAACAGAGTAAAAATAACTGAAACTGAACAACTGGTCTAAAGAGGGGTTTTGGAAGCTCTGGAAAGCCTAAGGATGGGAAATGCAGAGGAGGTTGTGGTCATGGATTGTAGGAGAGAAAGCATCTGCTGAAGAACACCCTCGTTCTTTTCTTTCTCCTTTTTCTAATTTAGCCCTAAGAGCATCCCGCTCAGCTTCAACCTCAATCACACGAGACTTCAAATGAAGGATCTCCATATCCTTAATCTCGTTTTCCTGCACCAGAGTTCTAACTTTGCTTTTGAATGGTTGCTTCCTAGATGAACCAGGTTCATCCACAGGAACATTTACATTGTAGTCACATGTCAGCAAAGTTTCCGTCCCAAAACAGTCTTTGGCAGTAGCCATCTTAGCCTTCTTCACTGGAACCCCAAAATATGCAAGCACTGTTGTCATAATGTAGCCATATGGAATTGCATGTGCTTTGGTTCCATTAACAACTCTATCCAAGAGTTGGATGATGAAAGCCGACCAATTTATTTGCTTTCCCCTGTACAAGCACTCCATCAAGGTAAGATCCATATAATTTGCAATGTGCCTTCTTTCTTGTCTAGGCAGTAGGAACTTAATGATGAACTCGAAGAGTAGCTTGTGGTCTGGCTTCATTTCACTCTTGTAAACTGGCTTGGGTTCAATCTCCTTCTCACTATCACTGAAGAATCTGGTGATGTTGATTGTTGAGGCCATCCCATCTAGACAAGGCCATCTTTTCCTTGTGTAATCCTCATAGCCCTCAGCTGGTATGTTCAGAATAACACCCAGTTCTTTAGTATCAAAGGAAACTTCAATTCCTTTGACCATGGAAGTGACCCTGCCTTCCTTGACAATGGCATTTCCTATGAATTCTACCAACTCAGCCCGTGCCAGCCTACCTTCCATGTGAAGGACCATGTCTTTCCAACCCTGCACCTTCAGATTTTCCAGCAGATATTGCATTCCAGGCTCCTCTAGATCCTTCATCAGCTTACCCTTCAGTATTGTTCTCTTTCCAAACATGGTCACTCTGTCAGTCACCTCTCCTATTTCCCTCTCCTCTTCTTCACTCCAGTCTGCATCATCATCCTTTTTCTCAACAATTTTCACTTTCTTTGGCTTGGCCCTGGTCCTCTTAACAGATCTTGTTGGTGTGACAGACATTCTAGCTGACTTCTTTGAAGAAGCCTTAGCCTTTGTGGGTTTTGGTGTCTCAACCACACATGGAGCAGGATGTTCCTCCTGTTGGACCAGGTCCAATGTCGTCTCTTCAATCTCAATAGCCTCAACAGGCTCTCCAACTTTTGCTTTTTCCTTTTGCTGCCATTTTCTTCTTGCTCTCTTTTAGATCCTTTTCCAATTTCTTTTCTTCATCCCTCACAGTGCTACGAGTAGCTCTTACTTTTGGAGCAGGAACATCAGCAACTTCAAAAAAATTTCTTTTCTTTGAAGGAACTGGGTGAGTTCCCTTCTTGGGCTTCTAAGTCCTTCTTTTCTTGGGGTTATAGGACTCCCCCAGTTTCTTCAGCCTTTCAGCCAATGTTTCTTCCCCAGATGAACCAAGTTAATCTATTCCTTTCTTCAGACTTGCAAGACCTGCTTCAGCTTCCTCAACTATGCTTCCCCCTAAATCTGTGACGTTTTCTCCAACAGTTTCAGGAATGAGACCACAGATAGCCAGCATGGTACCATCCTCCCCAGATCCCCTCACAACTTCTTTTCCCTCTCTCAAGAATTCTTTCTTTTCTACCACCCCTCCGCCTTCCAGGTATTTCAACATCAATAACAAACCCAACCAACACGAATCTTTTATCAGCAGAAGTAAATTCAAAATTGATTTCAAGATTACCTTTTTCACAACTGGTTGAACCAGGTACGTCTCCCTCATTGGCTGATTTAAAGGATTCACTGGATGAATCTGACTTAGTACCTTTGTTTTCTTTAATAAGATCCTCCAAGAATTTTTTCCTAGCCCCAGAAGCAACAGATTTCCGGGCAAGAACTTTGACACGACGATTCTTGGGAGCAGGAGTAGGGTTTGGAGTGGGTTCAGGAATAAGTGTATTTTCAGGGGTTGATGAAATTTCTGGTGATTCAGAACTGTAGACGGATGGAGAATTGGAGACAGATTCAGAATGTCCTCCATCGTAATCACG
Organism: Nicotiana knightiana; assembly: GCA_005239525.1. NCBI lineage: Eukaryota > Viridiplantae > Streptophyta > Magnoliopsida > Solanales > Solanaceae > Nicotiana > Nicotiana knightiana. Next base: position 24,771 of record ML411782.1, on the reverse strand, counting down.
ATTAGGTGATGAATTAGAAGAAGACGCTGGTGGTGGTGAAGACATTATTATGTATTGTTAGGAAGAAAAGGCAAGTTATCAATTTTGGGTTGTGTAGTGTGAGTTGAACTTGGTTTGAAGGTAGCTTTATGAAGAGAAGAGTAATGATGACCTTTTATAAGATGTGGCTAGGGAGATTTCAACCTGCAGAATTTGTACTCAAGTAGGAGTCTAATCGCCGAAGGACTGACTTGATTAGACAATTAATTTCCCCCTAACCTAGGCTAATTAAGTGAAGACTGTACTTCTTGAAACTGGTTCAATTTGTGTGGTTATGAACTATTTGAATTTGAACCAATTATGAAAAGAAGCCTGCTCATGTATGACTGTAATTGAATTAATATATGGAGACGAGTACGTACCTTGTCAGTCAGATGAATCAGCATGGATGAACCAGGTTCATCCTGTTAGAAATCTTTAAATTGCCTCAATATACAAAGATAGATAAAAATTATTAGTATCCACGGAATCATATTAATACATGGCACAAGAGTATGGCAATAAAGACATGATGCTGAGCAATTATTAATCTGATTAAGTACCTGCTTAAAATTTTCTAGCCAAATTTTTTTTTTCATTTTTGTTTCAATCAAGTGATCTTAATCATCCCTAATTCCAGCCTGTTTCTCTTAAAATGCTCCCTACTAAGTGCTTTAGTGAATATATCAGCAATTTGATGATCAGTAGCACACAATTTGATTGAGATTATTCCCTTTTCATAGTTATCCCTTAGGAAATAGTGCCTAACATCTATGTGCTTAGTCCTTTTGTGATGAACCGGGTTCTTTGTCATACTAATAGCACTAGTGTTATCACAAAAAAAATAGTAATGCATCCCACATCAAAACCAAGTCCATGAGTTGTTGCTTGATCCCTAGCAACTGGGCACAACATGAGGCTGCAGCCACATATTCAGCCTCAGTAGTAGACAGGGCTACTGAATTTTGCTTCTTGGTAGCCCAAGACACAAGGCATGAACCCAGAAAGTGAGCCATACCTGAAGTACTTTTCCTGTCAACCAGGAATCCTGCATAATCAACATCAGCATATCCTACAAGGTCGAAATTAATACCTTTAGGATACCAAAGGCACAAATCAGTGGTGCCTTTAAAATATCTCAAAATTCTCTTTACTACAATGAGGTGGGACTCATTTGGATTTTCCTGAACCTAACACACAATCCCACGCTGAACACAATATCAGGTCTGCTGGTAGTGAGATATAATAGAGACCCAATCATCCCTCTGTATAGCTTCTGATCAACAGATGAACCAGGTTCATCCACATCCAATTTTGTAGTTGTAGCTATGGGAGTATCTATTTCTTTTGAGTCTTTCCATTTTAAACTTCTTGAGCAGTTCTTTCACATACTTTTTTTGGTGGATCATTGTTCCATTTGGGTTTTGCTTAATTTGCAAGCCTAATAAAAAGTTTAGCTCACCCATCATACTCATCTCAAACTCACTTCCCATTAGCATAGCAAATTCCTTGCTCAATTTTTCAGAAGTCGCCCCAAATATAATATCATCCACATATATTTGCACAACCAGGAGATCCTTACCCTTTTCCCTTAAGAACAAGGTACTATCAATTTTGCCTCGTTTGTACCCATGTTCTAGCAGGAATTTTGATAATCGTTCGTACCATGCTCTTGGTGCTTGTTTGAGACCATATAGAGCCTTGTCGAGTTTGTATACGTGGTCAGGTGACTCCTTGCTTTCAAAACCTGGAGGCTGCTTGACAAATACATCTTCCTTCAGATAGCCATTGAGAAAGGCACTCTTAACATCCATCTGATGAAGAGTGAATTCCATGTGTGCAGCAAATGCTATAAGAAGTCTGATTGCCTCCAGTCTTGCCACAGGGGCAAAGGTCTCATCATAGTCAATTCCTTCTTCTTGACTATACCCTTGAACAACTAATCTTGCCTTATTCCTTGTAACAGTTCCATCCTCATCGAGCTTGTTCCTGAAGACCCACTTGGTGCCAATCACTGATCTGTCTAGTGGCCTGGGTACCAAGTGCCATACTTGACTTCTTTCAAACTGATTCAGCTCTTCTTGCATGGCATTTACCCAATCAGCATCTTGTAGGGCTTCCCCAATGTTCTTTGGTTCGATCATGGATAGAAAGGCATCAAACGCACACAGATTTTTCAAGGATGATCTTATTTTGATTTCGGATGCCAAATCTGTTATGATGTTCTCAAGAGGGTGAGAACTCTGATATCTATGTGGTTTAAGTACCAATTGTTCATTCCTAGATGATTCCATGGAGTCTTGTTGCTGTGAAGCAGGATCAGGGCCAGTANACCTTTCTTTCCGTTTCCAAAGGAGACATTTCCTCCTTTGAGACTTTCAAGTGAAAGGAACTGTTCCATGTTCCCAGTCATATGCTTTGAGAGGCCACTATCCAAATACCAAATCTGGCTGCCTCCTCTCACTTGAACCTCTGGTTCTTCATGCGATTCCTTGTCAGATTCTCCAATTGCCATGAGCGCTTGATCTTCAGTCTCCCCATCTTCTGATTCTTCATTTGAACTTTCCCCCCAAGCAGCAACCATAGCCTTTGTTGTGGTTTTCTTGGGTTGGACTTGTTCCTTCTTCCTGTTCCTTCTCTCATATCTCTCGTTTTTCCATTCTACTTCCCATTGAGGACAGTTTTTTATGGTTAGTCTTACCACATTTGTATCATCCCTCGTTGGTTGGCCTTTCTGGAGCTTTTGCTTTGTTGTAGTTTCCTCCTCTAGAGATGCCCTTCTTCCTCATGAGAAAGTTTCTGAATTCTTTGGTGATCATGGCTATCTCATCATCTTCCAGATCTGCTGCCTCAGTGATTCTTAGTGCTAGACTCCTCTCCTTCTTTGGACCATACATCTTCAGTGTCTGCCTTCTCAGTTCATAGGTGGTGAGGTTTCCAATCAGCTCATCCAATTACAGGGTTGCCATATTTTTGGATTCCTGGATAGCAGTAATTTTGCTTTCCCAAGAAATAGGCAAGACCATTGTTAGGATCTTCTCAACCTGGTCCTCTTCAAGAATGACTCTTCCAAGAGACTTCAGTTTATTAGTCAAGGTTGTGAACCTTGTGTACATCTCTTGGATAGTCTTTTCTTCTTTCATAGTGAAGTTTTCATACTGAGAGTATAGTAGAGTGCCTCTTGACCTTTTTACCTGAGGTGTTCCTTCATGGGCTACTTTCAAGGTATCCCAAATCTCTTTGGCAGTCGTGCAACTTTGGATTCTGTTGTACTCATCTGGACCTAGTCCACACACTAGCCACTTTTTGGCCTTTCATTCTTCTCCCATTTCTTCAGATCCTCAGCAGTGCAATCAGCTCTAGTCTTTGGTATATCTATACCTTCAGCAGTCTTCATCATGGTAGCTAGAGGACCATCAGTGACTATGTCCCAGAGTCATAGTCTTCTCCAATCAAGTGGTCCTTCATCTTGTTTTTCCACCAAGAGTAATACTGGCCATTGAAGAGTGGTGTCCTTGCAGTTGATTGACCTTCCCAATTTCCAGGTGGTGCACTCATCTTGATCTTCTCCAAGGTGTTATCCTTTCAAGGATAACCTGCTCTGATACCAATTGATGTTTTAGACGTCAATACCACACAAGAAGATAAGTTACTTTGTGGTACCCAATTTTCGAGTGTTGTCTCAATAGAAGAACCTGGTTCTTCTTTACTGTTGTGGAATATTAAATGCAGTAAAGTAAAAACACAAAGATTTTTACGTAGAAAACACCTGGCTCAAAAGGTGAAAAAACCACGACCTACTCCTCAGTAGGATTTGCTCAAACTCTTCACTAAAAACTCTGAGCCAAACGGACTTACAAAATAAACTCTTTTGTAATCCTAGGACTAACTCTAATCCCTTTGTAGTAACTAGCCCCTAGCTAATTTCTACACGCCTCAAGTTAACTCTAACTTGAACAATGCGTACCTATTACAATTGCTTCTATGAAAGCTGAAAGATACAATATTAAAACTCCTACTACAATCAACTAGACTCAATAATTAATCAGATGGAACTGGTTCTTCTAGTTGAACTGTAGCCTTTTAATCGCACAATGATTCTGCTAGAAAAATAACTCTGGGAACTTTTCTTTCAGACTTTGATTCACTTCACTTTTGTGCGTGTGGAATTCCATCAGAAATACATCAAGTATTTATAGAATCAGTCAGTTGAGCTTGTCATCCAATTCTAGTCCAACTCTACCTGGGTGAACAAATTCGTACCAAACTCAACTTCCTTTCTTTTGTTACTTTCCTTGCTGAATTCGACTTCAATCTTCTCATCAGTTTGCAACCTTTTCGCATTAGGAGTCAATCTCTTGGTTCGTTGATATTTCACATTCACAAATATCTCCTATGCATATACGGTTCATGTGCCAGCTATTCAGTTCAAGATGTGTGCTCCGATGGACCTGGTTCAACTGGTCAGCCATTTGTCAGTCTTCAAAATTATGCAGTGACATGGGTCAACAACAACTTATATTTCCTGGCTATTAAGTGTTTCAAATTATAGAAAGTACCCAACAAATATCATGCGCAAGTAATGCCGAGGTCGAATGACCCGGTCCAACATAAATGTAAAATATGCACTGCCAGAGGGTCGAACGGCGCGAACCATAGATGCATCTCTTACCCCACTCGCAAATCATACGTGCAACGCGGTCAATTATAAATAATAGAATTACCGCTCGCGAATCATACATGCGACGCAGGTACTCATAGATACACACATTCAAACAGTCAATCCATACTTTATCAGGAAACACTCATCCAAGGGAAAGTCAATTCTCTTTTTCACGATTCAGAAAAAAAAAACAAAGTTTAACTTATTTAGAAATTCATTTACTAATTTGATGTTATTTAAGCAATTTAAATTGTCAATGAGGTTACAAATAATTCAAATATAGCATGCTTTCGGGTCCTAGACTACCCGGACTTAATTACAGTAGTAGCTACACACGGGCTCTCGTCACCTCATGCGTATGTAGCCCCTACAAATAGTAGCACATAATCAATTATTTCACCTATGGAGACAATTCCCTCTTACAAGGTTAGAAAGGAGACTTACCTCGCTCTGAAGTTCCATAACCGGCATTACATGCCCTTCTGATGACTCAAATCAATGCACAACGCTCCAAAACTAGTCAATAGTTATGCAAACCCATTAATATATACTCAGTTACTCATTATAACCAATTTATAACAATTCCTAACCCCGATCGAAAAGTCGATAAAAATCACCCACGGGCCCACGTGTCCGGATTCCGAAACTTTTCGAAGATAATGATCACCCATAACTTTACGAACCCAAATATATAATCTACTCTCAATTTCATGCCCAAAATCGTGGTCAAGATCCAATAATATAAATTTCTAAGTTTTACTTCAAAATCCCAAATTTTTACTAATTTCCATGCTAAAATATATACATAATCGATGTATTTAACTCAAACTAATATAAATCACTTACTTCATGCTTGGTGGTGAAAATGGAACCTCAAAGTTTCTCCAAAATCGGCTCCCATGAAAGAAAGGGGGTTGAAATGAGCCAAACACCCGATTTAAAGAACTTCACTGCCTCTAGCATTTCCTCACTTGCGGTCACTTGACCGCTTCTGCTGTTCCACAGGTGTGACCCATAATCCGCTTCTGCGGTCCTCCTCCCGCTTCTGCGGCAGAATGACCGCATATGCGGTCCCAGCTCTTCCTAACCTAGATCTCACCTACGACCTCCATGTCCGCTTCTGCGGCACCGCATCTGCGGCCAAGACCTCGCAGGTGTGGTTACACCAGAAGCCCAGTTGCTTCAGCCCTTCCTCCAAGTCCAAATTCGATCTGTTAACCATCTGAAATACACCCGGGGCCCCCGGACCCCGTCCAATCACACCAACCCTTCCCAGAATACGTTACGAACTAAGTCGAGCCTTGAAATCACATCAAACAACGCTAAAATCATGAATCACGCCCCAATCCGAACTTGATGAACTTTAGAATTTCAAACTTCTTCATTCGATGTCAAAACCTATCAAATCACGTCTGATTGACCTCAAATTTTGCACAAAAGTCATATTCAACCTTATGGTCCTACTCTAACTTCCGGAATCGAAATCCGACCCCGATATCAAAAGATCCACTTCCGATCAAACGTCTCAAAACCTTCAAATTTCTACCTTTAGCCAAATGACTCTAAAATAACCTACGGACCTCCGAATTTACTTCTGATCTCGCTCCCACTACCAGAATCACCATACAAAGCTATTCCCAGACTCAAAATTCCAAACGGACATAGATAACACTGAAATGCACTTCGATCCAAATTTATGAAACTCTTCTAAAATGCTAACTTCCACAATATGCGTTGAAACACTCCTGGGCCATCCAAACCCCGATTCGAACAAACGCCCAAGTACGAAATCGTCATACAAACCCTGTTGGAACCTTCAAATCCCGATTCCTAGGTCGTTTACTCAAAGATCCAACCTTAGTTTATTCTTCCAACTTAAAGCTCCCGAAACGAGAATTCTCTTTACAACTCAATTCCGAAACTCCCGAAATTCAATTCCGACCATGCGAACAAGTCATAATACCTGAAGTGAAGCTACTCATAGCCTCAAATTGATGAACGACGCGCTAGAGCCCAAAACGAACGGCCGGGTCGTTACATTCTCTCCCACTTAAACATACGTTCGTCCTCGAACGTGCTGAGAACTGCGCTGGAGGTGTCTGAAATCACTGTTGAACACCTCGTGCACCTACCTGTGCCACTACAACTAAGTTGAGAACCTTGGCTCGAGCAAATTTGAAGATATTCTCTTTTATTCAATCAAAGAATCTTGGAACCCGATTCCAACACCCAAAATTCTCTGCCAGGCCTGCTTCCAACATACGAGCATCGCATCAATCCCTACATGATGTACCAAAACATGACTGCATCCCTTTGATGAATTCAAACCATGCACCACATCATTCACATGCCCGTAATAACACTCTCTGATCATAATAACTGACATTCCCCAAATCTGGTGCTCACAATGCCCATGACATATATATAGGTCCTGCTCTAACTCTTACAATACCGCCACGACGGAAGGGATGTGTAGAAATTCATAACCAACTGTAGAGTCAACAAATCATTTAATCTCTCCTCTTGACTAGAATTATCACCTCATTATGAACCCAATAATGGTATTTGTTCTTTAATAGACTTCATATAATCTTATCGTGCTGATCCCATATCCAATAATCTCGTCTCACCCAGTATGAACTGCTCTGGCAGTAAGCCACCCCAGACATGACCAAAAGTCTCATATGATGCCACTAAGCTACAAACTCGAATGAGATACATAAGGAAAACGAACTCCGGAAGGAACTAATCAACTCACGTAACTAACAAGACAACCGGAAAGGTGTTATAAACCTCCCTCAAAAAATGGGAAACAAAACACACAAAATTAACGTAGGGCACTATACCCGACATCACACTATTGCGGCGTACAATCCGATCTAAATAACATTTCCGTGGCGGCGCGCCATTCGATCCACACATAAAATTCACATAAGGAGATACACACCGAGCTAAATTTCTCATTACAACAAAATACCGAATATCGGTCACAAGTGCACTAAGTGCATAATACCAACACTGGGGAGACAGATAGCGCTATACGCTACAAAACTCAAGCACAACTGAGGTGTGATATATAATCTGAATCTCAAGAGCCATCTTGCTCACATAACACCATCACTACGCGGAACCTTAACACACAAGAAATTTATCAAGCCGTTACACAACTCATACGACATAGTATAACATTACATGAAATAGCCGACAATGAAACAGCATCCATCATCCGAATACTCCTCCATGAGGAGCGCTATGCTGAAATGAACACATCTAGCATGATACAGAGCCCATATTCATATTCAAATTCATTTACAGACCTCACGTCGATACTGATCGCACTGAACTAGGCTAATAGCCTTTCCTGGGTCCATAATAGCCACTTTTTCTCATAACACACAAGAACAACCATCATAGCCGGGACAAACTCCCACAATCCACAACCAAATGAACCGAGCGCCCTCCAGGCATAAATCCTCAAATAAGCAATATTACCACATTCTTCATACTTGGTTTAAATCTTCAAACAGTCAAGTGACTACATGTCATACTTATACAATCTTCCCGTGGAATACACTTCCACGACCTCACGCACCAGGTAACAAGTGTACACCTCCATAACACCGGTCATACAAATTCTGCAAAGCATATCAAGAATCTGCATCCAGAATGCAAAGCCTCTTACACAAACACCGATGGTGATGCTGAAGACAATACCAGCTTACTCTAAACATCCAAACCCCTTTCCTGCTCATTCTAGCTCGTTCCATCATTGCCAACACTGAACCACAACCTTGACCCTCACCTTCAATTTCATACCGCTCACTGCACCTAACATGCCAATATGCGATAACACAAGAATTTCACCATAACCCCTAAACCACCATAGGGTAAACACTTCATCATATAGAAACTCTTTACTTAACTCATTCCGAGAGAACCATAGCAACATACGAGTGAATTCTCATAACCGTAGAACATGCAAATCCTCAAGTAGTGGTCTAAAATACCATAACCTTTCCGGGATCCGCCTACACATCACAGGCCCTGATACTTGAATACTCCCAGATAGAACCAATTACGGCGGCGGTCAAGCCTCGCACGTACCGTCACCACTCATATGCATAATCTAACCACACTGGAGGAACTGGTCAGTGCCATCATTATACCGATTCAACCATGGCTAACCAATCTAACTTCTTATAATTTATCCTTAACTTGCCTTAGAAATAATAATAGCTCCGTTCCTTACATCATGAACCTAAATCTGCACTCATCCCGCGTGACCCCATTCCATAAGACCATATTGTCTCCAGACCCACGAACCATCTCATACCTTCCTGGTGCGCATATTTGCATTCTCGACTGTTACACCCATTCTGAAAATTCCTCTATGAATCCGAAGTCATTTTCTCTCATTCCTCCCAAATGTTGCACTGCAAGCCAAAAATATCATAAAACATTTTGGGCATCTTATCATAATCCGCTGCAAAAACTCAATTCTCAACCATACCACGGGCTTGAAATCCTTAGGCGCCGCATTTTAACCCTTTTTTAAATTCACTAGGACCGCTGTTGAGAGTCACCCACTCTGACTTAGTCCCGAATATAATCAACTCCGAGGCTCTGCTGGCACATGAACACCCATCTTAATAAAGCACCCGACTGATTCACACCCCATGTAAATCACCTCTATACGAAGCATAAGTCTTGATTCTTCCCGAAGCCCAAACATGAGCCGATAAAGCCAACCATAGCACACTTTTACCAATTCCTTTGCTCAAATTACTACTTCTGTTCTCTTTCCTTAGCTGTAATAACCCATCAATATGCTAATACTCAGAAATCTCACAAATAGACGATCATGCAATCCAACCGTAGGAGGTGGGACTCTCCCACTTAGCTTGAAGATACCATTACACAACTCTGGAACCCACCAAGATTCTTTCTTCATGCTGAACTAATCTTGCGCCACCAATTTTCCAAATTCCTCGAAATTCCTCCGTTAGCATTTCATGAACATTCTGAGTCTCTAGAAACATTCATATATTCAACCCCTTACTGGATAGCCGGTAAAATCCTTCGTAGAAACTTTGCCAACCACGCGACCGTTGACCTGTTCACAGGAGATAACCTACATGTGGAAATTACATACTGACATCTTCCTACGTCGCTGCACGAGGTACAATCACTACGACCTCAATAACCCATCCTGATCCCCTTCACTTTCACCAATGGAACCAGTCTGTTCACTCCCTATGGACATAAGCTAGATGTGCGACAATATCTTCCGGTTCAAAGTTACGTTGGGTCCTTCTTCATATCGAGTAAATTCTTCCTGTTGCATCCAATCTCCCATCATATAATATCCAATAATTCAAATTAATCCCATAGACCCAATCACCATCCACTAAAATTCCCAAATCATTCCAAACATCCCTTAAGGTGTGTAGTTATCCTGCCGCTGAACCCATACGCTACTATGACACTCTCCCGCTTTGGTCAAACTCACTCCTTTAAGCGACTACTCGAATTCCGCTTCTTGCACCTTGCATTCCAGAAGTTTAACCACTGCCTGACGCTTACCACATGTTCTTCCTCATCCTTTGTTGCCCAGTTGCTGACTTAAATGAGTATCTATCTCTGTAGTACTTGAACTGATAGATCGCTACTAACTTCAACCCTTTGCGAAGATCCTCATTCTCGAGCCGCCAGCATTAGAAATACCCATTCAGTCCTGAACCACCGCACCCCGAGATCTTTGACAACCGCTTCCCCGACACCATTTCACCATGTCGTACCCTGAAGGCAATGTGAAGAAGATCATAATACCGGCGAACTTAACACATTCAATCAAGGACGACGATACCTCATCATATACGAAAATTCCACCATACTTGAAAACACCAAGTCTCATTACTCCATCAACCCAAATCTGAATATTCATAGTTTGTTTGTCTTTCCTCCATCGAAAATAAAGTACCGACACTGAGCTGAAATGATAGAACGACCTTTTGCAAGGCAATGACAATAACCCCATCAAATACGCAAGGAGAAACATCCCGCACTATATCTGTAGTACCATTACAATTACTCACTTCTAGATTTATAACCAGCGCTTCGCGTCGCATAAGATTGAATGGAAAGTAAATGAAGGCATGAGCCTCAAAGTAAATCAAACCGCACGATGAGAAACCAAGAAAGAAAGTGCTCCTACATTCCCGTAGCCTCTCGAAGGTAAGTACATACGTCTCCTTACCGATCCGCAAGACTCGTGAGACCTAAGGGAACCTAATGCTCTAATACCATGTTGTCACGACCCAAAATCAATTAAAGGTTGTGATGGCACCGGACACCACTGTCAGGCAAGCCAACACTAAATAATTAATTAAATTCTCATTTTAATATTTTTGAAATCATTTCTTTTCCTTGCATTTAGCAATAAATAATGAACTTCACCGAGTAAATAATAATGTCTTTAACAAATTTTTAATACAAACTAATCCCACGTACATCTCAAAACCCGGTGTCACAAGTGCATGAGCAATTTCTAGGAAGTAAAACGTAATACAATAACCGTCCGGAATACAATTGGACAGTAGGGAAAATACAATACAATATTCTGAAGGAGACTCTGCTGGATACGGTTCGTCTCGAGAGGTGCAGCTCACCAAAGTCTCCATATCAACCATGCCGCTGCGCCAAACTAGGCCACTAGACATACATGTACCTGTGCAACAAAATGCACAACAAGTGTAGTATGAGTACAAAAATAACGTGTACCCAGTAAGTATCCCGCCTAACCTCGAAGAGGTACTGACGAGAGGTCGACTTTGGCACTTGCTAGAGGTCAAATTAACATAATCAAGTGTGACGCTAAACATGGATGTCATGACTAATTAACAGATAACGACAGGAAGAAACAACTTCTTTCATATAAACAAATTCTAATCTCCGTCATTTCAGTTGACAACTTATATTTTTAGGCCGTTAAGCGATTAATAATTAAAGAAAGTACCCAGCAAATATCATGCGCAAGTAATGCCGAGGTCGAATGACCCGGTCCAACATAAATGTAAATTGTGCACTGTCGGAGGGTCGAACTGTACGAATCATCGATGCATCTATTACCACGCTCGTGAATCATACATGCGATGCAGGTACTCATAGATACACACATTCAAACAGTCAATCCATACTTCATCAGGAAACACTCATCCAAGGGAAAGTCAATTCTCTTTTTCACGATTCAGAAAAAAAATAAAGTTTAACTTATTTAGAAATTCATTTACTAATTTGATGTGACTTAAGAAATTTAAATTGTCAATGAGGTTACAAATAATTCAATTATAGCATGCTTCCGGGTCCTAGACTACCCAGACTTAAGTACAATAGTAGCTACGCACGGACTCACGTCACCTCGTATGTACGTAGCCCATACAAATAGTAGCATATAATCAATTATTTCACCTATGGGGACAATTCCCTCTTACAAGGTTAGAAAGGAATCTTACTTCGTTCCGAAGTTCCATAACCGACATTCCACACCCTTCTGATGACTCAAATCAATGCACAGCGCCCCAAAACTAGCCAATAGTTATGCAAACCCATTAATATATACTCAATTACTCATTATAATCCAATTTATAACAATTCCTAACCCCGATCAAAAAGTCGATAAAAATCACCATCGGGCCCACGTGCCCGGATTCCGAAATTTTTCGAAGATAATGATCACCCATAACTTTACGAACCCAAATATATAATTTACTCTCAATTTCATGCCCAAAATCGTGGTCAAGATCCAAGAATATAAATTTCTAGGTTTTACTTCAAAATCCAAAATTTCTACAAATTTTCATGCTAAAATATATACATAATCGATGTATTTAACTCAAACTAGTATAAACCACTTACCTCATGCTTGGTGGTGAAAATGTCACCTCAAAGTTGCTCCAAAATCGGCTCCCATGGAAGAACGGGGGTTGAAATGAGGAAAACGCCCGATTTAAAGAACCTCACTGCCTCCAGCATTTCCGCACCTGCGATCACTTGACCTCTTCTGTGGTTCCGCAGGTGCGACCCATAATCCGCTTCTGTGGCCTCCTCCAGCCCCTCTGCGCCCTTGCTTCTGCAGGTGCGGTCCCGCTCCTACGGCGGAATGACCACATATGCGGTCCCAGCTTCCTAGCCTAGATCGTACCTTCGACCTCCATGGCCTCTTCTGCGGTGCCGCACCTGCGACCAAGACATCGCAGGTGCGGTTACACCAGAAGCTCAGCTACTTCAGCCCTTTCTCCAAGTCCAAATTTGATCCATTAACCATCCGAAATACACTCGGGCCCCTCGTGGCCTCCTCCAATCACACCAACCCGTCCCAAAACACATTACGAACTAAGTCGAGCCTTGAAATCACATCAAAAAATGCTAAAATCATGAATCACGCCCGAATCCGAATTGATGAACTTTACAATTTTAAACTTCTTCATTCGATGCCGAAACCTATCAAATCACGTCCGATTGATCTCAAATTTTGCACACAAGTCATATTCAACCTTACGGTCCTACTCCAACTTCCGGAATCAAAATCCGACCCCGATAACAAAAGGTCCACTTCCGGTCAAACTTCTCAAAACCTTCGAATTTCTAACTTTAGCCAAATGACTCCAAAATAACCTACGGACCTTCGAATTTACTTCTGATTGAACTCCCACTACCAGAATCACCATACGGAGCTATTCCCAGACTCTGAATCCCAAACGGACATAGATAACACTAAAATGTACTGCGATCCAAATTTATAAAATTCTTCTAAAATGCTAACTTCCACAATATGCACCGAAACGCCCCTGAGCCATCCAAAACCCGATCCGAGCATACATCCAAGTCTGAAATCGTCATACAAACCTGCTGGAACCTTCAAACCCCGATTCTGAGGTCGTTTACTCAAAGATCCAACCTTAGTCGATTCTTCCAACTTAAAACTTCTGTAACGAGAATTCTCTTTACAATTAGACTCCGAAACTCCCGGAATTCAATTCCGACCATGCGAACAAGTCATAATACCTGAAGTGAAGCTACTCATGGCCTCAAACTGTTGAACGACACGCTAGAGCCCAAAACAACCGATCGGGTCGTTACAAGGATAGTATATATAGATAAGCTATACAATTTACAAAAAATTACCTTAGATAATTTACAAGAAATGGTCTTTTATATATATATATATATGTATATACACACACATATATATACTAAGTGTATAGTATATAAGCTATATTCGATATAACATTAGCTATATTAAGACGTATATATATATATATATATACGTCTTAATATAGCTAATGTTATATCGAATATAGCTTATATACTACACTTATTATATATATAATACTATACTATATAATTTACAAGAAATTGCTTTAGATAGAAATTTTAAAAATATATAGGCCCGACCCACTTTGGCCCACTTAGGCCCGGGACCGGCCCACTTATCCCGGGACCATTAGTTAGCGGTCCCGATCCCGGGCCGATTCCTACAAAAAAGCCCACAAAGCCCGGGACCACTTAGGACTGCCCCACGAAGCCCCAACCCACTTAGGACCAGCCCATGAGGCCTGTTTAGGCCCCGACCCGACCCACATTACACCCCTTAATCAAAGTACTATATATTATTATTATCAATTTTGTGGTATTTCTAGAAATTAAGGGAATAACAATTATTAGAGCCAAGGAAAAAGCTAAGTGGTTATTATTATTATTATTATTACTAGTGTTAGAATCCACGCAATGCGCAGATAATTTGACTATAAAATTGTGATCTAATTATTTTATTATTTAATATAGTATACATAAATATAATAAAATATTTAAAAAATCAAAGGATACAAAGCAATTATAGTAAACAAATAAATTATTTATTCCTTGTTTATTCTTTATTAAATTAGCAAGTACTTAGTACTATATATTTAATGTAATTTTTTATTAATTTATCAATTGCCTTAATATTTTGATACTACTTCTTTTCTAGTAGAACATACGTATATATTTTCTTATTCTGGAAATATACATTTTTATACTTTTATATTGTTTAAAATTCTTCAACTGCCTAAATTTATCAATAATTTTCTTGAGTGTTATATATTTATATTTTATTTATTAATTAATTCAAAATATAAATATTATAAAATTATCTTTATCCACCTCCTTTCATGCATTCTTTTCTACCATAATATTTGATTAGTTTTCTCATTTTATATTTTACTGAAAATTTAAATAATATAATTTTTTGACTAAATTATAATTTTGAATTCGTCAAAAGTATAAAGAGACAAGCCTTTTATTATTTTTAAAAAAACCGTATTAATATTTTTACTAATTAATAAAATGTGTTATATATATAATATATTATCTTTTGTATAATATCCTAATAGTTTCTTTCTATTTTTGTATTTTTCATTATGAAATTATAAGTTCTATTTATTAACTAAATTTTCCTACATGAGAAATTTAATTAGTATATGTATTTTTATGATATCATTTGATTTATTTATTTTTTTAGTATTCTTCATTTATGACTAATTGTTATTATGATTTTAGTTATGTATATATGTACGACTTTTCTCATATATATGTGTTCCTTGGTTATCTAATTGTATTTCCATTACTTAATATTGTTAAATTGACATATGTAATAAATAACCAATTTAGTATAATAACTAATCCCATACACACACACACACACACACACTACTACTACTACAACTTTATTAAGAAGAAATTACTCTCCAATTTGAATTGGTCGTTTTTTATTTTTTATTTTTTTATTGTTAAATAATTTTAAAACTTCAATTTGAATGAGTAGAATATTTTTTCTTTTGTATTTTTCTTTTTTATTGATAACTATAAGATATCTATATTTATTAGTTCAAGTAGTGTAACCAATTAATTCAAAATTTAAAATTCCAAAAAAAAGTTAGTTAGAAAAGTAGTTTATTTTGTATTAACAATGCCACTTGGCTTTTTGTGGCTAAGACACTTGTCTTAATTTAGTATTTTTTTCTTCTCCTATTCTATATAAATAGATTTTTGTTTTTATAGATAATTATAAGATATTTATATTTATTAATTCAAGTAGTGTAACCAATTAATTCAATATTTAAAATTCCAAAAAAAGTTAGTTAGAAAAGTAGATTATTTTGTCTCAACAATGCCACTTGGCTTTTTGTGATTAAGACACTTGCCTTAATATAGTGTTTTTGCTTCTCCCGTATATACATACAAACACACACACACTACTACAACTATATTAGGAAGAAATTACTCTCAAATTTGAATTGGTATTTTTTTATTTTTTTTGTTATTTTTGTTTTTTATTGTAAAATAATTTTAGAACTCCAATTTGAATCAGTACAATATTTTTCTTATTTTCATTTTTTATTGATAACTATAAGATATCTATATTTATTAATTCAAGTAGTGTAACCAATTAATTCAAAATTTAAATTCCAAAAAAAGTTAGTTAGAAAAGTAGTTTATTTTGTCTTAACAATGCCACTTGACTTTTTGTGGTTAAGACACTTGTCTTAATCTAGTATTTTTGCTTCTCCTATTCTATATAGATAGATTTTCACTTTTTACAGATAATTATAAGATATTTATATTTATTAATTCAAGTAGTGTAACCAATTAATTTAAAATTTAAAATTCCAAAAAAAGTTAGTTAGAAAATATTTTATTTTGTCTCAACAATGTCACTTGGCTTTTGTGGTTAAGCCACTTGCCTTAATGTAATATTTTTGCCTCTCCTATTCTATATAGATAGATTATTATTATTATTACTACTACTACTACTGTTGTTGTTGTTGCTACTACTGTTGAATCAAGGCACTGCATGGTTTTGAAGATTGACAAATGCCAACTCAGTTGAACCAGGTACATCATGGAAACATAGTCATACAGACCGTTGGCATGAGAAGCGTCCATGCACAGGAGATAAACATTATCTGTGAACTAAGAGGTTATCTAGAACTAAGAGGTTATCTCCTAAGCGAAAAGGTTGCAAATTGATAAGAAGATGGAGTTTGATTTCAGGTAGGACAGAATCGAGATCAAGGAAGTTGAGATAAACTCAAACTCTTCCACCAAGGAAGAGTTGTATTAGAACTGAACGACAATGTCTCAACTACTGATTCTATAAAATGTTGAAGCATTCCTGCTGAAAAAATAACGCACAAACACAAAAGTGAAACAAGAGCTGAAAGCAAAATTACCAAAGCAATTTGGCAAGCAGAATCCTTGTGCGACACAAAAGCTACTTGAACTAGCTAGAAGAACCAGTTTCATCTGTTGTCTTTTGAGTCTAGTTGTTTGTAGTAGGTGATTACAAATTGTACATTTCAGCTTTATCTAGAAGCAATTGTAATAGGTACTGAGTGTTCAAGTTATAGTTAACTTGAAGATTTGTCGCAAATAGCTAGAGGCTAGTTTTCCACAAACGGATTATAGTTAGTCCTTAGGTTTACAAAAGAGTTTATTTTGTAAATGTTGTTTGGCTCGCTGACATAGTGAAGAGTTTGGAAAAATCCTACTGGGAAGTAGGCCGTGGTTTTTTCACCTTGAGCCAGGTATTTTTCCACGTAAAAGTTAATGTGTTCTTTAGATTTTACAATTACTTTCCGCAAACTGTAGAAGTTGGAACACCAAGAAGAACCAGGTTCTTCTATAATGACAGTACTCGAAAATTGGACACCACACAAATCACACCCCCCCTCTTGTGTGGTATTGACGTATAAAACATCAATTGGTATCAGAGCGGGTTATCCTTTAAAAGGTTAACCCCTTGGAAAAGATCAAAATGAGTGCACCACCTGGAAATTGGGAGGATCAATCAACTGCAAGGTCACCACTCTTTAATGGCCAGTATTACTCCTGGTGAAAGACCAGGATGAAGGATTACCTGATTGGAGAAGACTATGAACTTTGGGACATAGTCACTAGTTGAAATGACCCGGTCGGTCGTTACGTGGAACTTGCATTAACAATTATTGTTATTGACTTGTCATAGGTTGGTTATACTGTTATTGATGTGTTAGATTTGGTAGGCTTAGAAGCGGATATCTTCGTTAGGTAATCTGGGACTTAGGAGTGTGTTCGGAATATTTTTGTGATGTCTGGTGTAGAATTAAGCTTGAATTGGTGAAAGTTAGTTTTTGGTAATTTTCGATCGGCAGTGGAAAATAGGCTATCAGGGTCGGAATGAAATTCCGGAAGTTGGAACAGGTTCGGAATGTCATTTTGGATGTGTCTGCAAAATTTCAGGTCAATCGGAGTTGTTTTAGATAGTTTCGGCAACGTTGGTGGATTTAGAAATTTTAAAGTTCTTAAGCTTGAATCCAATGTAAATTTGGTGTTTTGAGGTTAGTTTTGGTGTTTTGAGAGTGTAACTAGGTTTGAATAATCAATTATGATGTGTTGGTAACTTTGGTTGGAGTCCCAAGGGGCTCGGGATTGATTTCGGATGGTTAACGGAAATTAGGAGTTGAAAAAAATGAAGCAAACAGCTGCTGAAGTTTTCCCATAGTGATTTCTGAAACTACGAAAGTTTGACCGCAGGTGCAGGCCCGCAGGAGCGAGAAGGGCACCACAGGTGCGGAAGATTGGTTGTGTGAGAAGTTTCTGCAGGTGCGAGTAAGTTGTCGCACGTGTGAGGCCGCAGGTGCGGGAGTTCGATCGCAAGTGTGGAGTTGGGCCGTTTAATGAAAGTTGCAGGTGCGGTTGTTTTGACCGCAGGTGCGGTCCCGTAGGTGCGAGATAGGGGCCGCAAGTGCGGAACACCTGGGCAGAAGGTATAAATTGCAACCCTCCGCGACTTAAACCCTTTTTACACCATTCTTGTATGGACAAAGAGCTTTGGGGGCGACTTTTGAAGAGAGAAATCATTGTTCTTCATAGAGGTTAGTGTTTTGGACCTTAAAACTCATTTATGGATGATTATAGAGTATAATATCAGTGTTAAATTCACAAAAATCAGTAGAGAAAGGTGGGTTTACGGCTGGAGATTTTGAGACCTTTAGGGATTTATTTGAGGGGTCAAACGAACTCCGACTTTAGTGTTCTTTATATGTACGGACTCGTGGGTTGATGAAGAACAGTTTGGTATAAAAATTTCTGAGTTTCGGGACGTGGGACCGGGGGTCATGTTTTGACCAAATTCGGGTTTTATAGCTAAATTGATATTTTTCGATTGGAATACACTCCTTAAGCATAATTTGATGATAAAAATCTGAACTTGGTAGATTTGGAGCACTCAGAGGCTGGATTTAGAGGCAAAGGCACTGCGGAATAGTATTTTAGCCGGATTTTAGGTAAGTAACATTTCCAAACTTGGTTCTGAGGGTTAGAAACCCCGAGCTAAATGATTTATGACTATAATTGAGGTGCCGCACATGCCAAGTGACGGGCGTGAGGCATGCACCGAGTAATTGTGGCCTGGCTTATCCCATGGCACCGCTTAGTGATTATTCCATGATGATATCTGTGCATCTATTAATTTGGTAATTGTGAACATGTTAAAAATCATGTTAAGTATAAATGCTAGTCTTCACGCCGGAAATGCTGAGACCCGAGTGGTCGTATATTGCTGTCTCATGTTGTGATTGTTTGATGTCATATACTCATTCCTGTTATAGCATATCATTTCATATCTCAGTCTCAGTATTGTTAATTACATGCATACTTATCATTGTTTCGGGCTGATGGAGACATTTGTGAGCCATGTGAGTGAGACTGAAGAGTAATGACTGAGTGAGGCTGAGAGCCTGTTATTGAGACAGTTATGAGAATAGAATGCACACTGCAGCGATATTTAAATCATGCCTTCATTGGCTTGATATGGCGCATGGGCCACTAGGGCCCCTCCGGAGTCTTTACACCCCCAGTGAGAGCATTGATGATGAGGGATGGATCTTTCCTGGGCATGGATCTTGTCCGAAGCTGTGGTTATATGAGGGATGGATCTTCCCTGGGCATGGATCTTGTCCGAAGCTGTGGTTATGTGTGGGATGGATCTTCCCTGGATATCAAAATTGTCCGAGTGTTGTATTCCGGAGATGGAGCTTCTCCGTGGGGGCTAGACTGGCCTTTTTTCTCAGTACATAGTGACTACGGTCACCGGTGTTTATGCATATTCAGGGATGGAACTTCCCTGGGCCTGAGAGCCATATATAGTACTGAGTGGACTTCTGTGGGAGAGCTGTGAGAACTATGTGCATATCCATACTGGTTTCATACATATATTTTATGATGGCATGTAGATTATACTGGCATACTTGGCATATTTTCTCATCCTGATAAACCGTTAGCATGTCTAAATTCTGCATAATATTTATTGTAACATAAATGAGGTTTGTCCGTCACTACTTCTCAGCCTATAGTTTGGGTTCGTTACTTCTGAGTTGGTGTACTCACGTTACCACCTGTACCTTTTGTGCAGATCCAGGTACACCGGAACCTGATAGCGGATATTGAGCAGCGGTCAGCGTTTCTATTGGAGTTGTCGAGGTAGCAGCTGATGATGGCAACCTCGCATTCTCTTTCCTGTTCTACTTGTTGTTCTTTATTTTGAGACAATGTTGTCCATTTCTCCTTTTATTTTGCCTATGTTATAGTAGCTCATGACTGAGTGACACCGGATCCGGGGTTGGAGGTTTAAATTTTGTTTCTTCAAATATTGTATTAAACTTCAGATTCTTAGTATTATTAATAAATTCATTTTAAAATAATTGCATTTTTATTTGAAATTGAACTTAGCTTAGTTAAAAAGGGAGGCTTGCCTGGTTCCACGACAGGCGCCATCACGACTCCGAAATTGGGTCGTGACAAGATGGTATTAGAGCGCTAGGTTAAATAGGTCTCACCAGTCATGAGCAAGTTTAGTAGAGTCTTGCGGATCGGTACGTAGACGTCTGTACTTATCTTCGAGAGGTTGTAGAACCTTTAGGAAAAATCTCACATTCTCGAACTCTTGTCGTGCGAATCCATTGATTCAACCTAAAGCGTAATTCTTTGAACTCCTTTCATGTATTCAAACGCGCACGTGAGCGCTCAGTATCAGCCGTGCATCGATGGCTTGTGACTTCCATGAATGTTATGTGATTTTAGCATGCTTGGGGCCAGTCTAGAGGACTTGAGGCTGGATTTTTGTTTGTGGCTTGAGTGCCGAGATTTCATTTGTGTGAGCATATGTATTGGGGACATATATGTCCGTTGGTGTCCTTATTGACGAGACTTGGTGACTAGATGACTATGTGGTGAGTGTGATTTGAGGGTGAGATGTGTTTATATTGCCTGATTGTGACAAAAAGGGATTGGTTGGATGTGTAGCGAGAACTGTTGAGTGTTTGATTTCTGTCTGGAGTTGGCATATGGCCTCGAGTCGTGAGTGTATGGGAAGACCTCTTATGTTGTTTTGTAGCAAGTTCTCTTTTACCAGTAATTGATATATGTTGCAAATTGAGTTAGATCACTTGTGGGAGTTGGCACGACTATGGCAATGGTGAATGCGAGGTTGGAGATGATTTGGGATGTTTAATGGTTTGAGTTATGTATGAGCTTATGAAGGATTTAGTTGAATCCCACCGCGGTACTGTGGCAGTGATAGCGTATGGTCATTGTGAGTTACTGTTTGTTTTGATCTATGGCTTTGAGCCAAGTGGGGGAGTCTGCTAATGATTAGTTGGTTGCCTGATGATGTGCTGTATTGGTTTCAGTTTGGGGTATACTGGTGGATCAGTTATGACCTGCAGCGGTGGATTTGAGAATGACTCGAGTAATGGAAAAAACAATTCTGGATACAGGTTGTATTATACTCTATGGGGATAAGAGTCTCCTTGCATGATTGAGTTGTTATTTGTACAGGAAGTAGTGTGCGTAAAGTAGGAGTTTTCTTGGTTGCCTAGGGGATGTGGGTTACTCCATTGAGTGTTGGTGTGGTAAGGGATACAGTTAGTTCTTTGGGTGCTTATGAGGGTAATTGTTAATGGTAGGATAGTCCTCTCGTGTGAGTCTTTTATATAATTTGATTATGTTGGGAGGTTGTTGTTGAGTGCACGAGTTGCACAGGTTATGGCTTCAAATTGTATTGATGTGTCATGTCAGAAGAGGTCATTGGACCTAGAATAAATATTGTCAGAATTGTCGACAACATAGTTGGAAGGATAAGCATCGGGAGTCGGCTTAGAAATTTGATATAATTCCTGTTTGGGAAGGGGGAGCTTCATGTCTAACTGATCGGACGAATGGTTGTTAGTTTCTACGTGTTTCTGTCATCATCGGCAGTATATAAAAGTGTAAGGGCGAGGCATTTCTTGATAAGAGGTTATTTACTGGTATTGGGTTGTTATAAGCAACTATTGTGATTAGGAGTTATCACCACAAGTGCTTGAGTCATGCAGTGGATCATGGTATTTCATATTGGGTTACGAATATGACTTGTTACAGTGTGCTCAGACCTATTCAGTTTATAGTTGTGGGATTTTGATCTTGTAAATTGATTCAGAAGTGAAAATGTAGTTCTGAGGTTTATGGGTCAAGATTGGATTTCGAAATTTCAGCCGTGTTGTGCTATTAGACCTATATGGGGTAGAGTGACGTGGGATCACCTCTGAATATGTGCGTGGTAGGTTACAAATCAATTTTGGTGGTGTTTGGAACAACTCTAGGCACGTTCGAGGACGAACGTATGTTTAAGTGGGGGAGAATGTAACGACCGGGTCGTTACGTAGAACTTGCATTTAAAATTATTGTTATTGACTTGTCATAGGTTGGTTATACTGTTATTGATGTGTTAGAGTTGGTAGGATTGAAATCGGATAGCTTTGTTAGGTGATTTGGGACTTAGGAGTGTGTTCGAAATATTTTTTGATGTCCGGTGTAGAATTAGGCTTGAATTGGCGAAAGTTAGTTTTTGGTGATTTCCGGTCGGCAGTGGAAAATAGTCTATCGGGGTCGGAATGGAATTTCGGAAGTTGGAACAGGTTCGTAATGTCATTTTGGATGTGTCTGCAAAATTTCAGGTCAATCGGAGTTGTTTTGGATAGTTTCGGCCTCGTTGGTGGATTTTAGAAATTTCAAAGTTCTTAGGCTTGAACCCAATGTAAATTTGGTGTTTTGAGGTTAGTTTTGGTGTTTTGGGAGTGAAACTAAGTTTGAATAATCAATTATGATGTGTTGGTAACTTTGGTTGGGGTCCCGAGGGGCTTGGGATTGATTTCGGATGGTTAATGGAAATTCGGAGTTGAAAAACATACAGCAAACAGCTGCTGAAGTTTTCCCACAGTGATTTCCGCACCTGCGAAAGTTTGACCGCAGGTGCGGGCCCGCAGGAGCGAGAAGGGCACTGCAGGTGCGGAAGATTGGCTGGGTGAGAAGTTTCCGCAGGTGCGAGTAAGTTGCCGCACCTGCGAGGCCGCAGGTGCAAGAGTTCGATCGCAAGTGCGGAGTTGGGTCGTTTAATGAAAAGTCGCAGGTGCGGTTGTTTTGACTACAGGTGCAGTCCCGCACGTGCGAGATAGGGGCCGCAGGTGCAGAACACCTGGACAGAAGGTATAAATTGCAACCCTCCGCGACTTAAACCTTTTTTACACCATTCTTGTACGGACAGAGAGCTTTGGGGGCGACTTTTGAAGAGAGAAATCATTGTTCTTCATAGAGGTAAGTGTGTTGGAGATTGGCTGTGTGAGAAGTTTCTGCAGGTGCGAGTAAGTTGTCACACATGCGAGGCCGCAGGTGCGGGAGTTCGATCGCAAGTGTGGAGTTGGGCCGTTTAATGAAAGTTGCAGGTGCGGTTGTTTTGACCGCAGGTGCGGTCCCGTAGGTGCGAGATAGGGGCCGCAAGTGCGGAACACCTGGGCAGAAGGTATAAATTGCAACCCTCCGCGACTTAAACCCTTTTTACACCATTCTTGTATGGACAAAGAGCTTTGGGGGCGACTTTTGAAGAGAGAAATCATTGTTCTTCATAGAGGTTAGTGTTTTGGACCTTAAAACTCATTTATGGATGATTATAGAGTATAATATCAGTGTTAAATTCACAAAAATCAGTAGAGAAAGGTGGGTTTACGGCTGGAGATTTTGAGACCTTTAGGGATTTATTTGAGGGGTCAAACGAACTCCGACTTTAGTGTTCTTTATATGTACGGACTCGTGGGTTGATGAAGAACAGTTTGGTATAAAAATTTCTGAGTTTCGGGACGTGGGACCGGGGGTCATGTTTTGACCAAATTCGGGTTTTAGAGCTAAATTGATATTTTTCGATTGGAATACACTCCTTAAGCATAATTTGATGATAAAAATCTGAACTTGGTAGATTTGGAGCACTCAGAGGCTGGATTTAGAGGCAAAGGCACTGCGGAATAGTATTTTAGCCGGATTTTAGGTAAGTAACATTTCCAAACTTGGTTCTGAGGGTTAGAAACCCCGAGCTAAATGATTTATGACTATAATTGAGGTGCCGCACATGCCAAGTGACGGGCGTGAGGCATGCACCGAGTAATTGTGGCCTGGCTTATCACATGGCACCGCTTAGTGATTATTCCATGATGATATATGTGCATCTATTAATTTGGTAGTTGTGAACATGTTAAAAATCATGTTAAGTATAAATGCTAGTCTTCACGCCGGAAATGCTGAGACCCGAGTGGTCGTATATTGATGTCTCACNTGCCTTCATTGGCTTGATATGGCGCATGGGCCACTAGGGCCCCTCCGGAGTCTTTACACCCCCAGTGAGCGCATTGATGATGAGGGATGGATCTTCCCTGAGCATGGATCTTGTCCGAAGTTGTGGTTATGTGAGGGATGGATCTTCCCTGGGCATGGATCTTGTTCGAAGTTGTGGTTATGTGAGGGATGAATCTTTCCTGGGCATGGATCTTGTCCAAAGCTGATGTTATGAGAGGGATGTATCTTCCCTGGATATGAAAATTGTCCGAGTGTTGTATTCCGGAGATGGATCTTCTCTGTGGGGGATAGACTGGCCTTTTTCCTCAGTACATAGTGACTACGGTCACCGATGTTTATGCATATTCCGGGAT
>ML411779.1:0-86160 GCA_005239525.1 Nicotiana knightiana | reverse complement strand
AAAACACATAAAATGCAAGGTATATAATGCTTAAAATCATGAATTCTAGCCACTCATCACAGGTCTAATAGAGTCTTGCTGATCGGTGCGAAAACGTCCGTACTTATTTTTGAGAGGCTATAGAATGTTAGGAAACTACTCTTTATTCATCTCCTATCGTGCAGTTTATGGTGTACTAAGTTTCTTCCTTCTATTCTTTCACGGATGGTGAGAACGCGCACAACAGACATTCCTGACCCGGGAGGAGATGCTCCCCCAGTTTCTAGAGGCCGAGGCCAAGAGAGGGCACCGGCCTGAGGTAGGGGCGAGAACGTCCCAGAGTTTCCCCAGTTGCACCTCCAACGGATTCAGTGGAGGATCCTATAGTTGAGGAGCAGGGCGAGGTGCCCGCAGCAGAGCCAGCCCTGGCCAACTTCATGACAACACCGATCTTCCAGGAGGTCATGGGCCGTATGCTACGGTTCATGGATTCCATGAGTCAGGTCAGTTTACTTCTAGCAGATCCGGCTACATCTCAGGCGGGAGGGGGAGCACAGACCCCTACCGCTCAGGCTCCTGGGTGTGCAGCCGTTGTGTATCACACCCCGGGCACTCTTCCCGTGGTCGGAGCCCAGTATGTAGCAGCAGCTGTACCTGAGCCTAGATTAGCTGCGGCCGGTGAGCCGCAGAAGCTTTTGGACAGATGGACTAGACTTCACCCTCCGGTCTTTGGGGGTGAGCGACATGAGGATCCTCAGGACTTCATTGACAGGTGCAGGGTCAGACTGCACAACATGCACATATTAGAGTCTCACGGGGTGGATTTCACTACCTTTCAGTTGGAGGGCAGTGCACATTGGTGGTGGCAGTCTTATCTTCTTGGTAGACCAGCAGATTCTCCTCCCATTACTTGGGACCAGTTGACACGCCTATTCTTGGACAAGTATCTTCCACCCTCTTAGAGGTAAGAGCTATGGTTTTAGTTTGAGCAGCTTCAGCAGGGTCAGATGTCCGTGACCGATTATGAGGCGAGATTCTCCGAGCTGCCTCCCCATGTACTTATGATACTCCCTACTGAGGCGGAGCGAGTACGAAGGTCTGTTGCAGGGTTGCACTCAGGTATTCAGGCTAGTATGGCTCGGGAGGTGGAGATAGGGACTCCCTATCATTTAGTAGTGGAGATTTCCCTCAAGATAGAGGGTTACCGTCAGAGGGGTAGAGAGCAGAAGCAGCGGGACAAGAGGTCTCGTTTTTCTGGAGAGTTCAGAGGTGCCCCAGCTGGGGGCAAAGGTAATTTTGGGAGGGGCCAGCCCAGCAAGCCCCCATATTCAACAGCACCACCTCCTCTAGGTGCTCCAACGAGGCCCTATTTTAGTGCTATGCCGGAGAGTTCTTACCATCCACTAGCTATCTAGGGTTCTTCCAGCGGGTATTCTGGTCATCAGGGTTCTTCCAGTGCTTACTTCAATGCCATGCCATAGAGTTCATATCGCCCATCAGCTATTCAGGGTTCTTCTGGTGGGTATTCAGTCCATCAGGGCCAGACGTCAGGGCAGCAGGTCACCACGCCGAGAGGTTGTTTTGAGTGCGGGGATCTTAGTCATGTGCGGAGGTATTACCCGAGGCTTCGGGGCAAGGCAGTGCAGCATGGTCAGCAGCCCAAGATTACAGCTCCATCAGCCGCACCAGCTGTCCGGCCGCCCAGAGGCGGAGGGAAAGCGGGTAAAAGCCATCCCATAGGTGGAGGTTAGGCAGGCAGAGGCCATCCAGGTGGCGCTCCAGCCAGATTTTATGCTTTTTCGGCCAGAGCAGATGCAGTGCCCTCAGATGCCGTGATCACAGGTATTATCTCTATTTGCGGTGGGGATGCTTCGGTATTATTTGATCCAGGATCTACCTATTCATATGTGTCATCCCTATTTGCTCATTTTATGGATATTCCTCGCGAGTCCTTCGGTACTCCTGTTTATGTGTCCACTCCTGTGGGCGATTCTATTGTTGTGGATCGGATCTATTGGTCCTGTGTGGTTACATTCTGTGGATATGAGACTAGGGTGGATCTTCTATTGCTGGATATGACTGATTTTAAGGTCATCTTGGGAATAGTCTGGCTATCTCCATATCACGCCATCCTTGATTGCCATGCCAAGACTATTACCATAGCAATGCCAGAGTTTCCGAGGTTGGAGTGGAAGGGTTCATCCGTCAGTACATCTAGTCGGGTTATATCTTTTATGAAGGCTCGACACATGGTCGAGAAGGGTTGCTTGGCTTATCTAGCCTATGTTCAGGATACTACCGTAGAGTCTCCAACGATTAATTTAGTGCCAGTAGTTCGGTAGTTCACCGATGTGTTTCCTTCTGACCTTCCAGGCATGCCACCAGATCGTGATATTGATTTATGTATTGACTTGGCTCCAGGAACTTAGCCTACATCTATCCCACCGTACCGTATGGCTCCGAAAGAATTGAAGGAGTTGAAGGAACAACTTGAGGAGTTTCTAGCAAAGGGGTTCGTCAGGCCGAGTGTATCACCTTGGGATGCACCAGTATTATTTGTGATGAAGAAGAATGGGACTATGTGGATGTGCATTGAGTACTGCCGATTGAAAAAAGTCACCATTAAGAGCAAGTACCCATTGCCACGTATTGATGATTTGTTTGACCAGTTGCAGGGTGCTAGGGTGTTTTCTAAGATTGAATTGAGATCAGGGTACCATCAGTTGAAGATTTGGGACTCAGATGTTCCGAAGACTGCCTTCCATACTAGATATGGCCATTATGAGTTTCCAGTGATGTCCTTCGGCTTGACTAATGCCCCAATGGCGTTTATGGATTTGATAAACAGGGTGTTCAGGACTTATATTGATTCCTTTGTTATTGTATTCATTGATGACATTTTGATTTACTCACGTAGCATGGAGAAGCATGAGCAACATCTAAGAGTGGTGCTTCAGACTTTGAGGGAACATAAGCTATATGCTAAGTTCTCCAAGTATGAGTTTTGGCTTGATTCCGTGGAATTCTTGGGGTATGTGGTATCAGGCGAGGATATTAAGGTGGATCCCAAGAAGATTGAGGCAGTTCAGAGTTGGCCTCGTCCTACTTCGGTGACCGAGATCAGGAGTTTCTTGGGGTTAGCAAGTTATTATCGTCGGTTCGTGGAAGGCTTCTCATCTATTGTAGAACCATTGACTAGATTGACCTAGAATGGTGCTCCTATTCGATGGTCCGATCATTGTGAGGTGAGCTTTCAGAAGCTCAAGACAGCTCTGACCACAACACTAGTCCTTGTGTTACCTTTTGGTTCGGGGATGTATACTGTGTATTGCTATGCTTCACGCATTGGCTTGGGTTGTGTATTGATGCAGGAGGGGCGGGTTGTTTCTTATGCTTCACGTTAGCTGAATCCCCATGAGAAGAATTATCCTTTGTACGATTTGGAGTTGGCCACGATTGTTCATTCTCGTAAGATCTCAGGGTGTCTTGTGAGGTTTACACCGATCATCGCATTTTAAAGCATTTGTTCAAGCAAAGGGATCTTAATTTGAGGCAGCGTAGATGGCTTGAGTTACTGAAGGATTATGAAATCACCATTGTTTATCATCCGGGCAAGGCGAATGTAGTCGCGGATGCCTTGAGCAGGAAGGTAGAGAGTATGGGTAGTTTGTCATTCATTTCAACAGAGGAGAGGCTTCTAGCTTTGGACATTCAGTCTTGGCTAACAGACTTGTGAGGTTGGATATTCAGAGCCTAGCCAAGTTCTTTCTTGCATCGTTGCCCAGACTTCACTATTGGTGCAGATCAAGGCTCGACAGTTTGATGATCCGCACATGTTGGCTATCAGAGAGACGGTACTAAAGGGTAGTGCCAAGGAGGTTTCTATTGGCGAGGATGGTGTCCTGCGACTCCAGGGTTGCCTATGTGTTCCTAATGTCGATGACCTGAGGGAGAGGATTATAGAGGAGGTGCACAATTCTTGGTATTCCATTCATCCAGGTGCTACGAAGATGTATCGTGACCTGAGGCAGCATTATTTGTGGTGGCGGATGAAAAAAATATATAGTTGAGTATGTGGTGCCTAAATTGCCAGCATGTTAAGTATGAGCACCAGAGGCCAGGAGGCCTACTCCAGCAGATGACCATACCTGAGTGGAAGGGGAAGCGCATCATTATGGACTTCGTGGTTAGGTTATCGCGGACTTTGCGGAAGTTTGATGCATTTTGGGTCATTGTAGATAGATTGGCCAAGTCGGCACACTTTATCCCTATGTGACTACATACAGTGTAGAGAGATTGGCCCAGATTTATATCCAGGAGATAGATCGGTTGCATGGTGTGCCCGTTTCCATCATTTCAGATAGAGGTCCTCAGTTTACTTTACATTTCTAGAGGGCGGTACAGAGTGAGTTGGGGACCTGCGTAGAGCTCAACACAACATTTTATCCGAAGACCGACGGTCAGTCAGAGCGAAAAGTTCAGATATTGGAGGGAATTCTTAGAGCATGTGTGATTGACTTTGGAGGGAAGTGGGATCGATTCTTGCCTTTGGCCGAGTTTGCTTACAAAAACAATTACCAGTCCAGCATCGAGATGGCCCCGTTCGAGGCTTTATATGGTCGGCGATGTCGTTCTTCCATTGGGTGGTTTAAGCCCGGCGAGGCTAGGTTGTATGGTACTGATTTAGTGAAGGATGCCGTGGAGAAGATGAGGTTGATTCAAGAGTGACTTCGCACAGCACAATCCCAGCAGAAAAGTTACGCGGATTGGAAGTCGCGTGCCTTATTATTCATGGTGGGCGAGAAGGTTCTCTTGAAAGTCTCGCCGATGAAAGGGATCATGAGGTTTGGGAAGAAGTCAAGTTGAGCCCAAGGTTTATAGGCCCATGTGAGGTGTTTAGACTAGTCAGGGAGGTTGGTTATGAGCTTGCTTTGCCTCCTCCCAGTCTGTCGGGAGTTCATCCAGTTTTCCATGCATCGATGCTCCAGAGGTATTATCCCGACTTGTCGCAAATGTTAGACTTCAACATGATTCAGTTAGATGAAAGTCTAGTTTATAGAGGAGCCAATTGCCATTGTTGATAGGCGGCATCGCTAGTTGAGATCCAAGAGGATTTCTGCGGTGAAGGTCAAGTGGAGGGGCCAACCAGTCGAGGAGGCGACTTGGGAGTCCGAGGAGGACATGCGGAGTAGATATCCTCACTTGTTCAGCACTCCATGTATGATTCTATACCGTTCGAGGACGAACGTTTGTTTAAGAGGTGGAGAATATAACGACCCAACCAGTCGTTTTGCTTTCTAGAACCCCGTTCCCCTAAATAAGACTCCCCGTATGTGCTTTTACTATTTGACTCGCAGGGATGGTTAGTTTGAGATTTGGAAGGGTTCGGGTTGAAATCGGAATAATTGGTTCCTTAAGTTGGCCAAAAGGGCTAAGTTTGACTTCGGTCAACATTTTAGTAAACGACCTCGAAATCAGAATTTGACGGTTCCAATAGGTTCGTATGATAATTTCGGACTTGGGTGTATGCTCGATTCGGTTTTTGGATGACCCGGAGCGTTTCAGCGCCTAATATCAAAAGTTGGTTCTTGAAGAAATTTTGAAGTTTTTTAAGTTTGGTTTGGAGCAGGTTTTGGTGTTATCGAGGTCCAAACGTAATTCCGAGATAGGAAATAGTTTCATAATGTCATTTAAGACTTGCATGCAAAATTTGGTATCAATCTGAGTAGTCTAAGTACGTTTCAGCGCATTTGAGTGAATAGAAGAACTTGAAGTTTATAAGTTTGAATCAATTGATTTTGGGGTGTGATTCTTAGTTTTAATGTTGTTTTGGGCATTCCGAGAGTTCGAGCGAGTCCGTTTTATGATTTCAGACTTGTGGGTATGTTCGGGCGGGGCCCCGGGGGCCCTGAGTGTCGATCAGACGAGGCTCGGACCAAGTTGGAAGCTGAAGCTACCCAAATCTGTTATAGTCGCACCTGCGCTTGGCCAGCCGCAGGTGCGAGCCACGAGCCGCAGAAGCGAGGAATCAAGGGCTGCCCAGGAACCACAGATGTAGAAAGTTGGGCGCACCTGCGTGACCGCGGGTGCAAAAAGGCTCGCATATGCGGCCCTTTGTATCCGCAGAAGCGGAGCCTGACCAGAAAAGAGAGAAGCACACCTGCGAGGCATTTTCCGCAGGTGCGAGACCGCAGATGCAGCCAAGGCACCTCAGGTGCAAAAGTCGCTGGGCAGTGAGGGTTAGTTTAATACGGACTTAGGCCATTTTTATCACATTTGCTTCCACACTTGGGCGATTGGAGAGCTTTTAAGGAGGGGATTTCGACCTAGCTTTTTGAGGTAAGTAATTTTTACTTAATGTGAGCTTAATACATAGATTATGGGTAAATGTTAACATGAAAACTAGTAAAAATCATGGGTTTAGATGAAAAATCATGGGTTTAATAAAAATGGGATTTTACCACGAAAATGGTTATGAAACTTAGTAAAAATCATATATTTATGTTCCTTAGGTTATGGGTAACAACTTTCTTCGAAAATTTCCGGAATCCGGGCACGTGGGTCCGGGAGTGAATTTTAGGAATCTTACATTTTTGGTTGGGTAATCACTTTAATAGCGGGGTATGAACTTTTGAGCATAGATTGATTAATATATATAATGTTTGACTAGTTTTGAGTCGTTGGCACCAAATTTGGAGGTTTGAGCACGTTCTTGAAACGGGAAGTGGGCTTTGAGACGAGGTAAGTCTCCTTTCTAACCTTGTAAGAGGGAAATCTTCCCGTAGGCGAATTAACTAATATATGTGACTATTTGTGGAGGGGATACGTACGTGCGAAGTGGCGAGAGTCTGTGCGTAGCTACTATTCATGCTAAAGTCGGGTAGTCTAGGACCCCTATCATGCTATACTTGAAATAATTGCGCCTTTACTTGTCAATTACACTGCTTAAATCATAATTCCATAAATTATAAAAGGATTACAAAAGGATAAGTCTTCACTCATTTGAGGTTATGAATAGAACAGTTGACTGTTATTGAAAAACTTGTGTTACTTAAGTGTTTTCTATTGTGGAGTGGGCCGAGCGCCTCGTCATGTTAAATAGATGCATCGATGGTTCGTGCCGTTCGACCCTCGGCGGTGCACATTTAAATTTTATTGTGTTGGTTCGAGCTGTACGACCTCGGCATTATTTGCGCATGTTAACTCTTGGGAATAATAATTGTGAAAAGGATGTTTATCGTCTCTTGTTGTTGAGTTTAGTATAATTGTTGTAATCCATGCTTAGTTATGATTTGACTTATTGTTATTAGCCTTAATAAGTGTCAAGTCAACCCCTCGTCACTACTTCTTTGAGGTTAGACTGGATACTTACTGGGTACATATTATTTTATGTACTCACGCTACACTTTTGCACTTAAGTGTGCAGGATCTGAGGCAGGTGCATCTGGATATCCTCCCAGCGTGCATTCTTGATTTGGGTTCGAGATTCTATGGTGAGCTGCCCTTCCGAGCTGTTCAGCAGCATGCCGGAGTATGTCTTTTGCTTTGTTTCTGTCTATTCTCTTTTCAGACAGTAGGATAGACATCTTTTGTATATTCTACTAAGTTGCCCATATACTTGTGACACTAGATCTTGGCATGTATTAGTAGAATTGTAGTTTTCTTTTTGGGGTTTTGTTCTTATGGTTCTAAGAATTTCTACTTGCTTCACTTATTAATTTAAATTGGTCTCTCGTCAAATCTCTAAATTTACTAAAAATCACTTTTGAGAAATTTGTTAAACTGTGAATGTTATTGAGTTATTCGTTGTTGGCTTGTCTAGAAACGGTGCTGGACGCCATCACGGCCTGATATGGAATTGAGTCGTGATATCTGGGGAGGGTAGTGTGTACACAGACCTTACTCCTAGCTTGTGGTGGAACTGAAATTGAACAAGAAATTAATGTCGTCATTCATTAACGTTATAGACCAGAGCTTTGCAAGACACTATTAAGTATTTTTAATATTATTGCTTGAGATTATATGGAAAATACATGGTAATTAACTATGGTTAAAGACTAATACTTGTAGTTAAATAATGTGACGTGTTATTTGTTATTTGTTTATTGAATGGGTGTAAATACCCGATGCGGATAAGTTTTTACCAATTTATATTCACTGTCTAATGTGATAAAATTGGACAAACCATCAGAACGGATATAACACAAGATTAAAAATAATTTATCTTGATTATGATAGTGGTTTAATTCCGGTTTCTTGTGCTAGTATATTTTATATGTCTTGAATGGACCGACAGAGAAAAGAATTTTATACTGACTTAGTAAAATAATTCTCTAGTCCATTAAATATAATAAAATAATTCTCTAGCAAATTCGACTTGCATGAGTCACGAAATAAGATCAAGATATTCATTAAAAAATACATCAGATTTATTTTAATAGTAATAGGATCCGATAGACATGAATTCTAAAACTTGAATGTGAAAAATTAAACAAGCAGACATGAAAAATAACAAGATACATACAAGAAATAATAAATATGTATTGGTGGTAAATAAATGATACACGTGGAATTATATTTAGCTGACAGAGCATGATACGTGGAAGAATGTGGAAATGACAACTAGAATATTTCATTTAAAAGATGTATGAAGCACAGTAAGTACAGGAAAAACACCCATGAGATAATGAAGAACCAACATTCACACCTAAACAGCTGCTGAAGAGGCACGAGCGGAATGAATCAAGACTGGAAAAAGAGAAGATTCACGAACCTACAATAATGAGGAAGGGGAATAAGAATCGTTACAAAATCCTCATAGACAGTTACGATTATCAATTATAACGGGTAATTAATACCATTAAAGCTCTTAATGACTCAACCATAAATAGGAGGAAAATGTTATATTTGTAAACCCCTATATAAGGGTAGAAAATCTCATTTGTAAAGACAACTTCCGAGTACTATCAAAATATATTCACTTTCTCTTGCTTATTCAGTACAATCAATTATTCTTTCTTTTTAGTTACTTTTTTGTCAATTTTATTTCCTTTTAAGCGAATTACTGAGGAAGTAAGGAATTATTTGGTTATCAGTAACCCGAGTTCTTCTAAAAATTGGCTTGACTAAAAATCTTATTTTTTGGTTAAACAAATTGTTTCCATTACCAGAAATCTGATAATCTTTTTACTTTCCAAATCCTTCTTTCTCACAACCAAATCATGTCATCTGTCAAAGAAAATAACCAATAGGAAGGAGGATCTCTTCTATTCCTTCACCACAGGAATCTCCACGTCATTCTCGAGAAGGAACACCTGAAAGATCCACATTCACACAAATGAACAACAGGGAGACGAGCAGACTGTCGAGCAAAATGCTTTAAAAAAATTGATCCTGAACATGTGAACAGTTCTCTCCAAGATTTTGTTAGGGTATTTCCAACTGCACCACCAACTCCTACCCCAAACAATACTGCAACCATAGGAAATCCACGCTCGGGGCTTGCTAATTCTTGAAGCGGGGGAACTCTCAATGAATCATGTGATGGGAGGTCAGGTACACCAAATAACTCTGATTTACAAAATTTGGTACTAACTTTTCGAAAACAGATAAAAGAGTAAAATGACCGCATAGAACAAATACATGGCGTACCACCTATGATTAAAGGACTGGATATCGATAAATATTCACAACAACCTTGAAATCCGAGCGCGGCCCCACTGCCTATTCCTAAGAAGTAAAAAATGCCTGACATCCAAAAATATGATGGAACAACTGACACACGATATCACGTAACTGCATTCACTACGGGCATAAAAGGCAATGATTTGACCAAACAAAAGATTGAGTCAGTTTTGGTCAAAAAATTTGGAGAAACACTCACGAAAGGGAATTAACATGGTATTCTCTTTTACTTAAATATTCTATTGATTCTTTTGCTGAGCTTGCAGATTTATTCATAAAAGAACATTTGGGAGCTCAAAAAGTTGAAAAAAGGATGGAATATATCTTTAAGGTAAAACCAGGAGATACTGAGTTACACAGGGAATTTGTGGATAGATTTCAATGTGAAACAATGATGCTTCCACGAGTACCTGATAATTGGCAGCCATGGCGTTCGCAAATAATTTGAATGAAAAGAGCTCAGAAGCCACGAGAAGACTCAAGGAGAGCTAACGAGAATTCCCTACTACAACATGGAATGATGTATATAACAAGTACAACACCAAGCTGTGGATTGAAGAAGATATCGTCTCACAATCAAGGGTTGATGAAAGAACAAATTCAAGGCGGTCAAAGTCTGAAAAAAGGTCTGTAAAAAATAGGTACGAGCCTTATATGGGACCCGCAGGGCAAGACTCGCGGTCTAAACCTAAAAATGTACGGTCTGACCCTAGACCAAGGCAAAAATATGTGGGATCATCATCCACATTTAGAAAAGAACGAGATGCACGTGATAGAGATACCAACACGAATACAAGGATTGGTGATTACAGTTTCAATATTAGCACTTCTAAGTTGGTAGCTGTTCTAAGTAGTATGGGAGATAAGGTGCGGTGGCCAAAGAAAATGAGATCAAACCCATGCAGAAGAAATCCAGATTTGTGATGTGAGTTTCATAGTGACCATGGCCATAAAATATCAGATTGCAGATTGTTACAAGGTGAAGTAGAACATTTGCTAAAGCAAGGTTATTTAACAGACTTGTTCAACAATAAAGGTAAGCAATCTTATATGAAAAATAGAAAAGAACCTCCAAAACTTCCATCTCCAAAAAGAACAGTTAACATGATAAGCGGGGGAGAAGAAGTCAACGATATCATATACACAACTGTGAAAAAGTCGTCAAAATTCACAGTGACTCACGGGAAGTGAGTTCGTCATGTTTTGGAGGAAGATAGTATAACGTTTGATGATGCAGATACAGATGGCTTGATAATCCCTCACAATGATGTGCTGGTAATATCTTTACTTGTACGTGATACTAATGTAAAACTTGTTTTGATTGATCCAGGTAGCTCCGTGAATATTATTCTTCTAAGGGTGGTGAATGAAATGCAAATTGGCGACAAGATGGTACCAAAAGCACGATCCTTATCTGGATTCGATAATTTAACCACTATTACAAAAGGGGAGATAGTGTTACCACATTTGCAGAAGGAGTTATCAAGGATACGAAATTCCAAGTAATAGACACAGACATGGCTTATAATGTGATTCTTGGGAGGCCATGGATTCATGACATGGATGTTGTACCGTCTACATTACATCAAGTTATTAAGTTTGCTTAACAATGGGTAATTTGAAAAATCCTAGGAGATCAACAGGTGTTTAAAAATATCAATTCATTGGTGGATTCACACACGACAAACGAAGATACGAACGGGAATCTCGTTGAAGATGTGGTAAATCAGATCTCAGCTGAAAGTGGCTCAAGGAAAACATATGTAGATTCGAGACCGGATGTCATTCAAGAATCAGAGGAGAATGAAAACATTAAAACAACGATTGAAGAACTCGAAGCTGTTACACTATTCGAGCAATGGATAGACTTAAAAGTTCATATTGAGCGAAGCTGAGCCTAGAAATGAGAGGTAAGTTAGTTGAATTTTTAAAATCTAACACATATTTCTTTGCTTGGTTGCATTCAGATATGACAGGTATACGTCCGGAGGTATAACTCACAAACTAAATGAAGATCCATCGTACCTACCAGTCAAGCAAAAGAAGAGGAAGCAAGGCTCTTTCAAAAATCAAGTGATTCAGGATGAGGTAAAAAAACACTTAAAAATCGGTTCAATACAGGAGGTAAAATACCCGAAGTGGTTTGCTAATACTGTGGTAGTTCCAAAAAAGAATGGAAAATGGCGGGTTAGCGTAGATTATACTGATTTAAATAAAACTTACCCAAAAGATTCATTCCCTTTACCCCATATAGATCAATTGATTGATTCTACCACAGGTCATGAGCTGTTGAGTTTTTTAGATACATATTCAGGTTATAATCAAATAAAAATGGATTCCCTAGATGAGGAAAAAACTTCGTTTATTACAGACATGGAGACTTATTGTTACAAAGTTATGCCCTTTGAACCGAAAAATGCTGGGGCCACGTATCAAAGATTGGTAACCAAGATGTTACAAGAACACCTAGGAAATATTATGGAAGTATATATTGATGATATGCTAGTCAAATATGGACGAGCATGAGATCACTTTCCACACCTTTCAAGCACCTTTGAAATTCTCCGCAAGTATAATATGAAATTAAATCCAGAAAAATGTGCCTTTAGCGTGGCTTCAGGTAACTTTTTAGGTTTTCTTGTATCTAACAGAGGTATCGAAGTAAACCCTGCACAGATCAAAGCCATTGAAGAAATTCCATACATACTCACGAGCAAAAAAGAGGTACAAAGGCTGACAGGAAGAATAGAAGCTTTGGGAAGATTTATTTCCAAATCTCCGGAGAAAAGTTTTAAATTCTTTTCAGTGTTGAAAAATCAGAATCAATTTGAGTAGACTGATGAATGTCAACAATCCCTCAAAAGTTTAAAAGCATATTTGTCAAATCCACCCCTGCTGGCTAAACCAAAGGATGGAGAAAGGCTACTAGACTATCTCGCAGTATCTGAAATGGCGGTAAGTGCAGTTTTAGTACGAGAAAATAAAGGTAAACAATCTCCAATTTATTATGTTAGTAAATCTTTGTTAGATGCTTAAACTCGATATCCTCACTTAGAAAAACTTGCATTAGCATTAGTTATGGCATCTAAAAAGTTGAGACATTATTTTCAATGTCATCCTATTTCTGTAGTAACTGCTTATCCTCTAAGGAATATACTACATAAACAAGAATTGTCAGGAATGTTAGCTAAATGGGCTATAGAACTCAGCGAATATGATATCATGTACCAACCTAGAACTGCGATAAAAACACAAATTTTAGCAGATTTCAGCATAGAAATAGTTCCTGAAGCAGAAAAGGAACTACATGTATTCACCGGGTCTAATCTAGGTACATGGACTCAATTTACTGATGGCTCCCCGAATGTTAAAAGAGCAGGTTTATGTATTGTTTTAATCCCACCTTCGGGAGAAAGTATAAGACAATCAATAAAATGCTATCCTATTACTAACAATTAAGCAGAGTACGAGGTTGTGATTCCAAGTTTGGACCTGGCACGAGAGCTCGCTATAGACCAAATCATTAAAAGTGATTCCCAACTGGTAGTTAACCAGATGCAAGGATATAGCTAGAGAGGCACAAATGTAGCAATATTTGAAAAAGGCACGAGAATTGATAAGACAATTTCAATAATGGAAAATTGTGCAAATACCTAGGGAGGAAAATGTGGAAGAAGATGCACTAGCTAATCTTGCATCAGTTGCGGAAATAACAAATGCAAAAAATGCTATCGTAATACATTTGTTTCATTCAGCATTCGACCAAGACAAAAATGAGGTAAGTTTCAATAATTTAACTTGGGACCGGAGAAACGAATTTGTTAATTTTCTGCAGTATGGAACCTTACCCGAAGACAAGAAAGAGACTCAATTACTTCGACGAAAAGCTGTCCGTTACTATTTAATTCGTGGAAACTTATACCGAAAGATGTTAGGAGGACCTTTAGCAAGATGCCTCAGACCTGCTCAGATAGAATATGTGATGAGAGAAGTACACGAGGGACATTGTGGAAATCACGCAGCAGGAAGATCCTTGGTAAAGACTTTAATAAGAGCAAGATACTACTGGCCAAAAATGGAAGAAGATGCAGACAGTTTTGTGGCAATGTGCGATAAATGCCAACGATATGGCAATAAAATGCATCTCCCAGCAGAGCTATTACATCCGGTTATTTCCCCATGGCATTCATGAAGTGGGGGATGGATATCGTGGGTCCATTTCCACAAGATAAAGGTAAGGTACGATTTTTGTTAGTATTAACAGATTATTTTTCCAAATGGGTAGAGGCAGGAGCCTTCAAACAGGTGCGAGAGAAATAAGTCATGGACTTTATTTGGCAAAAAATTATATGCCTATTATGAGTGCCAAAATAAATCGTATGTGATAGTGGCCCACAATTCATAGGTAAGAAAGTCACAAAATTCTTTCAGAGTTGGCAGATTAAACGAATAACTTCTTCACCTTACCACCTTGTGGCCAATGGACAAGACGAATCAACGAACAAGGTTATTATTAATAATTTGAAGAATAGATTAGAGGAGTCAAAAGGCAAGTGGCCCGAGGTGTTACCAGGAGTATTATGAGCTTATCGAGCGACAGTAAAGGCAGGCACGAAAGTGACTCCATTTTCACTTGTTTATGGTGCTGAAGCCTTAATTCTAGTTGACATAGGTGAGAAAAGTACGAGATTTACACAAGCAACCAAGGAGTCAAATGGTGAAGATATGAGAACGAATTTAGATTTACTCGAAAAAAGGAGAGAAGCAGATCTAATAAGAATGGCAGCTCAGAAGCAAATTATTGGGCGATACCACAACATGAAATCTCATCTCAAATACTTCAAAATTGGGGACTTCATCCTCAAAAAGGGTTTTCAATCAACAAAAGCAGCTGGTGCAGGGAAGTTGAGTCCAAATTGGGAAGGTCCTTATAGGATTCGGGGCATCGCTAGAAAGGGGGCTTATGAGTTGGAAACTATGGAAGGCAATGTACTACCTTCGAATTGGAATGTTGTTCATCTAAAGAAGTATTACTTCTAGGAAAGGAAGTAACCATGGTCAGGTATCGCTCAACTGTGATTTTATTTTATTCTTTTAAATTTTACTAACAATTTTAGATGATAGGCAAAAAGCTATCCCATACCAAATGATGATATTAAACCCGAAAGACGCACGAAATACAAAATTATTCCCGGTCTAGGTTACAACATTTCTGATGGAAATAAAAAAGGGTTAGGCAGTCATCATATAAATGTATATCTCCGAGTCCCATATGTGTTTTTCTTTTTAGGAAATAGACCAAATGGAAGGAACAATCAAGTGCTCGAGATGTCATACTTCAAAGCTCTAACACTTGGGGGACTACATATATAAAGGAAAGAAGACTAAAAGTCAGAACTGAAGGCAAAGAAGACTAAAAGTCAGAACTCAAGCCTGTATCAGCCTAAAAGTCAAAAGTCAAGAGCTAATCAAGAGCCAGAAAACAAGCCTGAGCCAAAAACCTTTGAAGTAATCTTGATAAGTGTAAACTCACGCGAAAGATGCAAGATGAACACAAGATACATTCCAAGTTCCTATGAGTCTTTAGGATAAGGGGAATAATTAGTCATAGGCTATTAGATAGACCCAAAATTTTGAAACATGTTACAAAGAAAACAATTATAAAAGAGTTGTAGATGTTGTACAAAAAGTTATCTTCTATGCATGAAAAATGTTGTATAAAATTTGAAAGTTCAAAGCATGAAACTTCCTCAAATTATTTATAAAACTTCCTCAAGTTCTTCTTTTTTCTACTTCTTTCATATATTTACACCGATATGAAGTTGAGAAGTCTTCTTCATTAGTGTCGTTTATAAAAGGGTCCTCTTTTATAAAAATTCATGTCTATCAAAACCACGAAATATTAAAGCATTTTTAAATGCAAAAACTAAAGAGTGAAACAAAAACTCAACATCAAAATAAACGGAGGTTATTATATTAAACTTGGCCAAAACTAAGGTACTTGTTTGTTATCAAACCCCAAAACAAGATAAGGGTAAACTAACATCCATTCCAAAAAAGAAAAGAAAAAACTTCCCATAAAAAGTTTCAAATAAAACTAAATTATGAAAAATACTAAGGGGAAGCATCCAAGGTGGCATCATTCACTGGTACATCAACAACGTGAAAAGATTCAGCTTGGGGAGAAGGGTCTTGAACACTAACTTCACCAGGAATAGGTTCGTTACCTTTAGGAACATCAACCTCAGGTGAGGAAAAGACTTGACTTTGCTGAGTTTTTTCAGTCATTTATTTAGCTTTGGCGATCTCAGCATTCAGGTCGAAGCCTTCCTGGCTAGCCTCCATCAAAGTCTCGAGGCGGGTATTCCAAGAAGCCCAACTCACGTCAAGTGTCAGATTATCTTCAAGAGCTTCATAATCTTTCTCCCACTGATCAATATCGGCCTTCAACTCTTCTTTCTCAACTTTAGAAGCATCATAGGCAGTCTTCAAAAGGGCGAGAGATCTCTCCAAGAACTTGATCTTATCAAAAGAGGCACAAATATCTTCTTGAGCTTGTGTAAGTGATTGAATTAACTCTTTGGCATAAGTCTCATTCTGGTTAAGAAGTTCCTTCAAACCCCTTATCTCTTCAGTGGCTTTCGAAAACTGCTCAACAAATGAAGACTTAAGGATATCCTTCTCTTTGCCAACTTGACTTGAAGAAGCCTTTTCAATCGCTAACTCAACGGAAACCATCTTCGCTTGTTGCTCTAAGGAATTCTTCTCCTCAGCCAATACTTCCTTCTACAGTTGAAGACACTCAAATTGCTCATTCCGGTTGTCAGCTTCGGTACGGTAGTCAATGACTTGTTGTTCGGTATGGACAATCCTTTTCATAAGTTCTGTGCCTATCACATTGATCTACAAAAGAAAGAAAGGAAGGGAGTTATAGTTGAATAAAATAACAAGGAAAAGAGAAGTAAACTTAAAACTCGAACCTTCAAAGATGAATGAACAATATCATTCATCCAAGTCAATAAACTGTGACTCTCCAACTTTGCCTTCTCTACTGG
Organism: Nicotiana knightiana; assembly: GCA_005239525.1. NCBI lineage: Eukaryota > Viridiplantae > Streptophyta > Magnoliopsida > Solanales > Solanaceae > Nicotiana > Nicotiana knightiana. The sequence goes on along the minus strand of ML411779.1, from coordinate 69,442 downwards.
ACCAAGCAGAGGTTTCAACCATACATCAGCTTGACCAGATTTTTTCAGTAAGTTCCCACTCTCAGAAACCTCAACGATAATTTTCTTCATCGCTTTATTGCTACTAGAAGGTTAAACTTTTGCATGAGAAGTAGTAGCAACTGGAATGGCAGAGGAGGTGGAAGCAATCACGGGGTAGCAATAGCAGCAACTTCAGGTAGGGGAACTTGAGAATGAACAGGGGCTAACAGTGGAAGAGAAGCAAGAGGCAACTCCTCAGAAACGGGACCAAAGGCTTCATCACTATCAAAAGCACAGGTAAACAACTAATCAGTAGAATCGCGGGGATGAATATTCATCTCTTCATCGGAGATCACTAATGTAGCACTTTCGGGCTCATATAAAAGCTTGGAAGGGATTGAACTTGGAGGAGGGGTAGCCTCATCATCAGAAATAACGCGCCTCCTAACCCGAGGCCTGCGCACTAAAGAATCCTCTTCATGTTCTTCTTCACCCTCAGAGCCACGGGCTCCATCAACTTTTCTTTTCAATGAAGAGCTCAAAATTCTCTCTTGAGCAAGAGACACCGAAATTTTTGTAGAAGAAATAGACACGGGACTGACACCATGAATAGGAAATCCTAGCAAAAGAAAGAAGTTTGGTAATAAACTCCTAAGCTAACACAAGAGAAGGAAAGGAATTAAACGGGAAAGGTATGGTGTGTTTTGACTTTCCAACCAAACCTCTGAGAGAGGTATTTCCAAGATCTTCTCTACATGGGGGCAACTGACAATAACTTTTCTACCCAAGCACGGAAGTTAGGAATCTCCTCGAAAACTTCTATAGTTGCTAAAAAAGTAGACATGAAAGTATGAGTTTCTTTTTTCAAGAAAGAAAAGAAAAGATAAGGGAAAAATACTTACGTGCAAAATTCCACTTTTCTAGAAAGGGCATATTCTTTTCACCCACCAAAGCACTTGTGGGAGTAGCAACAAAGCGAGTATACCAGCCACAGTCTCTATCATCCTCGGGGCTAACCAATACCCCCTTGCTTCTGGCCACAAGTGAAAAAACCCCTTCACGAAATGATTTAGGGTAATAAAGATGAAGCAAATGATGAAAGGTGAAAGGTAGGGAAGCCAAGTTAGATAGATAACGAAGGCATGCAATAGCTCTCCAAACAATGTGACTGATTTGTCCTAGGCATACATTAAAGAAGCGGCATAATTCAATAGTTACTGGATGAATGGGTGGTCTAAATCCTAAAGTGAAAGAATATGTATAGATAAGGGAATAACCAGCCTGATATAAGGTTATTCTTTGGTTTGAACTAGGAACTAAAACTGAGAAGTCAGGTTTCCAGTTGCATTCTCTTCGAACAAGAGAAATTAAATCAGTGGTGATCTGAGTAGGATAAACATCGGCACGATCATGAGAGGCTAAAGAAGAAACTTTATTTTTTATGGTTTCTCAATCAGATGAGAAAGAAAATTCCTGTGGAACAATTTCATCAACTGTTGATTCACGAATAGTTTCACTCGATTCCCTATTTCTAGAAGAAGATCTAAGGGGGTTAAAGAAGCCCTAGGAGTGGGAATATTGGTTTGAGATGAAGAACCACGGTTGGACATCGACGAAGTCTGCCTCATCTTCTACTTCTAACAGGAGCATATGAAGGAACAAGTTCATCAATAATTACAACTTTGCGAGGATAGGAAGTTAATGAAACATGGTTGTATGATGAATTAACAGAGGAATATGCGACAAAGAAAAGAAAGAAGAATGCAGAAGAAGAGTACTGTAGAATGAAGATTTCGTAAGACCTAATAAATATGAAATATTTATAAGGAAAAGTTATCATCATATAAAGTAGGTCATGATGAAGTGTCATAAAGAAACAGTCACTTCGTGACTGACACAGCCGCAGAAAAGCCCTAAAAAATGGTGAGAAGCCACAGAGCCAATCATCAAAAGCCACGTGAAAAATGCATTAAATGGAAGTGACATACGACGCGTTGGTTCTGAAGAAAACACAATGATGCTTGGGAAACGGCCGCAAAGAATTCCCGCCATAAATACTTACCACTTCCCGAATATTTAATTGTAGAATATGCAGAAAGTGGGGGACTATCTGTATTGGTGGTAAATAAATAATACACATGGAATTATATTTAGCTCAGAGCATGATAAGTGGAACAATCAGAAAATAAAAACTGACATATTTTATCTAAAAGATGTATGAAGCACAAGAAGTATGGGGCAAACACCCACGAGATAATGAAGAACCAACATTCGAACCTAAACAGCTGCTGAAGAGGCACGAGCGGAATGAATAAAGACTGGAAAGAGGGAAGATTCACGAACCTACAATTAATTAGGAAGAGGAAGAGGAATCGTTACAAAATCATCATAGATAGTTACGATTATCAATCATAACGGGCAATTAATACCATTAAAACTCATAATGATTCAACCATGAATAGGAGGAAAAAGTTATATTTGTAAATCCCTATATAAAGGGAGAAAATCTCATTTGTAAAGACAAGTTCCGAGTACTATCGAAATATATTCACTTGCTCTTGCTTATTCAGTGCAATCAATTATTCTTTCTTTTTAGTTAGTTTTGGTCAATTTTATTTCCTTTTAAGTGACTTACTGAGGAAGTAAGGAATTATTTGATTATCAGTAATCTGAGTTCTTCTAAAAATAGGCTTTGACTAAAAATCTTATTTTTTGGTTAAACAACACACCATATTTGAGGAAACTTCTCTTAGAGTAAGCATGATAAATTAAAATTGGCCAGAAAAATATACTAATTATTCAAACAACTCAAACGCCAAACATATGAACACATGCAGACACCAATAGACATAATCTCGACATGCACTCATGGAGTAGGAATTCAACATGCATAACTGCGCAAAAGTTTTATAAACTATCCCTGTAAAGGAATGAAGGAATTGGCCTAACTAAAAGCTTTAGCATTTTCTTGGAGGGAGCCTTGGATCAATCGTAAAGTTGTATCTGTGTGACCTATATTGCTTTTTTATTAAGGGGTGTGAATGAGAAATGAAAGAGACACCTCTTGGATTGCACCTCTTCATCTCATCCTTTCATTGTCTATAAATTTAGAGACTTGGCCTCATTTTTCATAGATGAAAAATTTGAAAATTTCTCCCATCTTTACTATAATGTTGCATTATTTTCGAAATAAATATAAGTGTCAAGTGTGATTTGCTATCACAGAATAGTTATTCCGTTCTATTCTAGGAGGAATTAATCTATAACCTTGGGCAACAATGAGGGGTTTAAATTTCTTAAAGACAAACAAGCAATTTGTGGACTCAGTATTATTTTATATTTTGTTTATTGAAATAACACTTCTTTTCTTACTGTTTTTCTTTTTCCAATCAACTTAAGATTTAAAAAGAAATAGAAAGAAAAGTCAGAATATGGGAGACTAACGTGGGGTTCACATATGCCTCAAAATTGAATCTGCTTTGGCAATAGTTTCAGTACTTGGTAATATGGGGATCAGTGGAGCCATCTCAAAGGCATGAATCCAAAGTAATCTTCTTGTTGATTCTTGGCCCTAAGTGAGAACTGCAATTTTTTTTTTCTAAGATGATGTCGCCAACGCTGCGGAGTACGGGCTTACGGGGAGAAAAAAATTATTTTTCCCCTGATGTCGAACAATGGCGGGTTGAGGGGCTTTAAAATGAACGGCCTGGTTTTCAATGACCCAACGTGGACTATGTCATTACTTGTTCATTAACATTTCAAAGGCTTAAACCATAAAAAGTTTAGGCAAAAGCCTATGAGCAAGATCAAGTTGTTTAAGTATTACAATGGTTTAGTTGGATAGTCATTTGAAAAGGGAAAATAAAATTGTGATTTTCTACTTCCATTTGGAGACGAATCTTCATTGAAACTAAAGTATTCGTGACTTTCTACTCATTAGTGGAGATTAAAGTCTAAGTGATTTTCTATTCATTTTGGAGATAAAAATTTTGGTGATTTTCTATTCTAATTTATAACACGGTTTGAAAATTTAAAACTTCACCAGTTATTAAATTTGATTGTGTCATATATTATTCGGTTTGAAGATTAAAAACTTTACCGTTTATTAGATATGATTGTATAAAATATTGCTCGGTATGAAGATTAAAAATTTCACCTATTATTAATTCTGGTGGTGTCATGACACAAACAAGCTTTTATGTGGTTGGATCTACAAAGTAATAGGGATGACAAGTATAAATCTCTTTTGAAGAAATATGTTTACAACTGCCCCTTACTCACCGCAATCTAATGGAATTGCAGAACGAAAGAATAGAATGTCAAAGGAGATGATGAATGCCTAGTTGATACATTCTGGTTTATCCAAAACTTATGAGGGGAAGCTATACTTACAGCTAACCGAATATTCAATCGAGTTCCCCATAGCAAAACACAATCTATTCCATATGAAAAAATGGAAGGAAGGAAACCAACTTAAAAGTGTGAGGTGCTTAGCTAAAGCGCAAGTATCTAAACCTAAAGGGGTAAAGATCAGACCGAAAATTATTGATTGCATTTTCATACGATATGCAAGAAATAGTAAGGCATATCATTTTCTGGTCCATAAGTCAGAAAATTCCGACATTCATATTAATACAGTCATCGAATCCGATAATACTGAATTCTTTGAGAATATTTATTTGTATAAAAATGAATGTGAGTCGTCTAGTGAAAAATCTAAGCGACCTCAAGAAGAAGCAAATGAAAGTATGTTTATAATGAGAAAATCCAAGATGTAGTAAACGTCAAAGGACAACTACTTCCTTTGGACCAGACTTTTTGATATTTTTGTTAGAAAATGAGCCTCAAACGTTTAAAGAAGCAATGTATTCCTCGGAAGTACAATATTGGAAAGAGGCAATCAATAGCGAGATAAAATTCATATTAAGTAATCATACTTGGAATTAGTTGATCTTCCTCCAGGAAATCAACTTTTTGGTTCTAAGTGGATTTTCAAAATAAAAATGAAAGTTGATGGTACTATTGACAAATATAAGGCAAGATTAGTTTTCAAAAGGTTTAGACAACGAGAAAGTCTTGATTTTTTTTATATATACTCGCCGGTAACAAAGATTACATCTATTCGGATGTTAATAGCGTTAGCCGCTGCGTATGGCCTTGAAATCCATCAGATGGACGTAAAGACAACCTTTTTAAATGGAGATTTGGAGGAAGAAATTTATATGGAACAACCTGAAGGGTTCCTGGAAAAGAAAGAAGGTGCGTCAACTTGTTAAGTCACTTTACGGACTAAAACAAGCAACCAAACAATGACGTGCAAAATTGGACTAATTAATATTATCATGTGGATGATGTGTGGATAATGAATAATAGAAAAGGCATAAGATATTTGAAATGTGGGGGCATTTAGTTTATGCATGAAAAAAGCAAATATTACATGATGTCTATATTTTCACAAATAGTGAAAATCAATATGGTAGTCGGCAAACTCATTATTTGTTCAGTCTAAGTGAAGACTAGTTGAGTGAAACTACCAATTCATAAATTGGTCACTTGCCTTTCTCGAAAGATTGTTTCTTTCTTGAAATTTATATTGTTTAGCTCGTTTATGAAAGGATGTCACTTCGAAGGTTGCGATTTTTCATGAAAAGTGCGTTTGTATATTTTGTATAAACATGACCGTTCATAAACGAACGTATTAATACATTGGTATATAACAAGGTGAACCAACAGATGAATATGACCTTAATCCATTGCAAGTTGGATTTATTTTATGAATGAAGGTGCTATAAATTTGCATATCATATAGAAGTGTGAATAAATAGCAAAAAAATGCTTGAAAATGGCGGAGTGATTGTGAAATATGTCAGATATTAAAAGGTTGTGGCCACAATTGATGTCAATCATTTCAGATGTTGTTATAATATACTATTACTACATTAAGTGTAGTCAATAATCTGATATGCAATAGAAAGTCAAGACGTATTAGTCTACCCCATAAGGAAGTTCGGATTGAACTGTCATGTAAATGAAACGAGTGTTGAGATATTTAAAATATGCTCAAAATTATGCTTTGCACCACAATAAGTATCCCGCAGTAAAGGAGGAATATAATGATGCAAATTAGATCACCGGTTCGACTGTTTTAAATCCATAAGTGGATATATTTTCACAGACGGTGGAGGAGCGGTGTCTTAGAATTTATCCAAATAAATGGGTATTACTGGCTCTATAATGGAGGCTGATTTTATAGCATTAGACAAGGCCGGTGAAGAAACATAATGGCTCCTAAATTTCTTAAAGATATTTCATTTTGGCCCAAATCATTTGCACCGATAAGCATATATTGAGATAGTCAAGCGGTAATAGGAAGGTCTAGAAGCGTTATGTATAACGGGAAATCTCGTCATATACGACGAAGACGTATAATCGTTAGCCAACTACTCTCTAGGGTAATTATCACAATTGGCTATGTGAAGTTAAGTGATAATGTGTCGGATCCACATACAAAAGGCCTAACTAGAGAGGTAGTTGAGAGATCATCAAAGGGAATGAGACTATGGCCGAGGACAAGTCATTGTGGCGGTAACTCTACCTAGAAGACTGGAGATCCCAAGATCTAGGTTCAAGGAGATCAAACAAAGTCATTAGTGACGGTTCAACATTATCAAATAAAATTTTGGTCCATTCTCGTGATGAGACAATGTTCAGTACAAGGATAAAGCATTAAGGCTTTTTAATGATTTCTAAGTTTGATACAGGGTATATCAAATAGTGTATCTGTAGGATTACACCTTTAGGAATCACCTATAGTGTGAAGTGTAAGCCACTTCAAAGAGAGTTTAGTAAAGCCACTATATGCACTTATAAACCAGGCGGTGTTCATGGCTGAAACGAACACAAAAAGGAGAACCAAAGACGGTTAAGGGTTGATTATGTGACTTATGGTTGTCTAGGTATACACTAAAGCTCGACAGTTCAAAGATATCAAATCCACCGATTGACTGAGTATATCCGACATAAGTTCACTACAGAAAGTTCAAAGGAAAACCTACTTATCCAGATGCAATTTATCCTTACTTGCGAATCACACAATCTTTTATGCATGTTTTCATCGTACAACCATTCCCCATTCATGTGGGGGATTGTTGCGTTTTTATTAAGGGGTATGAATGAAAAATGGAAGAGGCACCTCTTGGATTGCACCTCTTCATCTCAGCCTTTTATTGCCTATAAATTTAGAGGCTTGGCCTCATTTTTCATAGATGGAAAATCTGAAAATTTCTCCCATCTTTTCTATAATGTTGCATTATTTTCGAAATAAATATAAGTGTCAAGTGTGATTTGCTCTGTTTGTTGAGTTCGCTGAAGTTCTGTGATTTGTAGTGCCGCTATCACAGAATAGTTATTCCGTTCTATCCTGGGAAGAATTAATCCATAACCTTGGGCAACAGTGAGGGACGGATTAAATTCCTTAAGGACACACAAGCAATTTGTGGGCTCGGTATTATTTTATGTTTTGTTTATTGAACTACCATTTTTTCTTCTTGGATTTTCTAATTTGAACACAGATTACCAACAACCTATAGGTCACGAGTTCGAGTTGTGGAACTATCCACTGATGCTTACATCAAGGTAGGCTGCCTATATCACATCCCCTTGGGGCACGGCCCTTCTCCGGACCCTGTGTGAACCAGGATACTTTGTGCACCGAACTATTTTTTTTTAATTTTTGACTTCAGCATTTTCATAGAATATTCACACCTTCACTTTAAATTTCACTCACATAAGACTCCAATTATAAAGTCCATATTATAAGTCATACTACAATTGAAATGGAGGTTTTGAACCAGTCTATGAATATACCAATATATTGTAAACACTGGGCGCGGGCACAAAGAAACTGAAAAAATTATTTGGCAACATCCGAGAATCAAAAGTATTTTATCATAACTCAAGTTAGCTCTATAATATCTCAAAAGACAATCTTCTATATAGTTGGACATAGCGCAATAGATGATATGCTCAATTTCTTTTCTAGTGCAAATGTGCAATATACATAACAAAAATTGAAGCAAGCTGATTTTGGGAGGTCGGAACAAACACCACAAATTGAATATACAGTAGAGGTAAATAAACCGCCACAATTTAGTGATTTTTTTTTTCTAGAATTAGAATGCAAATTTTGATATTAATGTACCTGCCAGTTTTTCATCATATTTTGGCTTAACCAAAATATCTTCATTCTTAATCTCAATAGTAGAAAATGTTTAAAATCTAGATGAAACATATATAAAAATTCTGGGAGCGTGAATAGCCCAATAATAATAAAGTAGTCCTCCAAGTATTAAAAACTTAAAATTATACTGCAATAATTCTCTATATAATAAAGAGCCAACAAGCTGAGGATCGCCATATTCTGCAAGCCCTAATCAAACAAGCTGAACATCAACTCATCATCACTCTCTTCTTTTACTTCTTCCTGCAACGAGAGAAAACAATAAATGAGCTTTTGCAGCTTAGTTAATAAAGAGGGGAGGAGAGGGGTGGGGAAAATAGTATTCCATCCCATAGCATGCACGACCTGACACCAGTTGGGGAGAAGAAAAAGCTATCAGACATTAATCCAATGAACAGAAAAAGCGACTTGGCCAATGGTTCAGGATGAAGAGAACATACTATACTTTCTGGTCACAATTCACTTACATGGCTGGAAAAAAATTTAGCTATGTATTACATCGTTAATCTACCACTAATTCTCTTGTAGCTAACATAATTTCTTCATAATCTGTCGGCTAATCCATCGCTAAAATAGAATTAGCGATAAATTTCTCTATTTAGCTACATAATTTGTTCATCGTTAATTCTTGTTTTCTTAGTATTGATATAATTTTAGACAGAATACATACATGTATAACTTTAGACAGAAGAATAAGTAATTGGGTCATGAAAATTTAAATTAGTGGAAGATTGAATGTATACCTTCTTCTTGTCATTGGCGGAAGGTGCAGCGGCGGCATCGTGACCAGTAGTAGGAGCGGGAGCAGCGGCTACAGCGGTGGTAGAAGCCGCGGTTCCGCCGACGCCGACGTTCATGACAAGTTCATCCACGTTCATCTTCTGACAAAGTTTTGCAAAAAGGCTCGGCCAGTATGATTCCACCTTCAAATTTGCTGCTTTTATGAGTGTACCAATTTTCTCGGCCTATACAAAAAGTAGATCAATTTTAGTACTTCAACTTTTGAACAAATAACAACGTCTCAATCCGAAAAAGTTGACATTATCAATATAAGTTTTAAGTCATATAAATCAAAAAAAGAAAATACTAGAAGTTATCTATATTCTTTTAAAGGCATATGAATCTTTGGCAGCACGGGTTCGAGGTCAGGAAATAACCGTTAAATGCTTGCATTAGAGTAGCCGGTCTAAATCACAACTCTTGGGTGTCACTCTTCTTCGAAGTCAGCGTAAACGAGAGATACTTATGCACTAGACTACCTTTTATGAATCTTTGTTAGGAACAACAGACTTAGAGATATTGAATATGAAATAACATAACTAAAACTAAATCTCAATTAACTAGTATTGTCTATATAAATCTTATTATTCTAATGTACAATATGTTTTGCTATGTCTATAAGAACAACAATAAACAAGAAAATTATGAGACAAAGTAAAGCTATTTTTTTTTTGTTTTAGGTTTAAGAAAGCAAGTTACAAACTCAACAAAAAACAAAAGTAAAAAAGACAAAAAATTATGAGAGAGGAAAAGTTTGTGTTACAGTGATAGGAATGCCATCATCATGAAGGATCAAACAAGCGTAAGTACAAGCAAGTTCACCGATGGAAGACATATTTCCTCTGATTTTTTTCTTCTATATTTCAAGAATAATATTATTGCAGAAACCCTAATAGAGTAGACGGATCTTTTGAAGGAGTTTTGAGGGTGTGGAAGAATTTTTGTGGGGGTATTTATATAAGTTTTCTTGATGTAATTTACATACTCCTATTCCAATTTGGTTAAGAGGCCGACCAAAACTATATTTACTGAAAGGATAAAAAAAAAAGGGACAGATATATACGATTTCCATATATATGTTGAGGAATTCCTTTATTTTTGGAAAAACGAAGGATTTCAGAATCATTAAAATCTTAAAATATTGTTTAGAAGTAATTGCACTTTTTGATTTAGTAGTTATTGGAAAATTTCAATTTTGATCCTTTATATAGTTTGCTAAGCATATTTACCCTTGAATTGATTAAAATGCATAATTTTTGTCCCTTTACATAGGAAATATATTATACTTACACTATTTTTAAAATTATATTATCATCAATTATAATAGTATAATTTAATTTAACACATTAATAATCAAATGACTTAACAATAAATATTCATTAAACTTGTGAAGATTTACAAGCAGAAGGATAAATGATTAGGTCAAATACAGTCAGAATCAGAAACTATCGGTATTTTAGGGACTAAAAGTGTGAATTTCCTATTGTTTATTATATTATTGGTTTGCTCCAGAAATATTTTTACTACTAGTAGTGTACTGATTACAACTATATTATTACTCCAACCATCATCAACATTAGTATGTATTGTTTTAGCTTAAATATATTAAAAACTTAATTTAAACATAAATAAAACCCTATGGAAAAACTAGGTTGTACTAAATTTGGATATTTGGAAGCTTTTCTTGCCTATAAAATTGGCACAAATTTGTTAGAAAATTAATATACTAGTCCTAGTAAGTACTGCTTGTTATTTCATTTTTTTTTCTGTTTAATTTTAAAACCCTAGATGTAGCTGAGGACTTTCGAGTCTTGGTTAAAGTTTTATTACATGGTCAATGCATGTTCTTAATCTGCATTAGAGATATATGATTTATTAGTTGGTAATACTATTATTTTATTTCATTTACTTGTTTGATAAAATGAACTTATGGCCGAAAGACATTTATAATGATGAAAAGACACATACAAATGATGACCCCTTGAACAAAATAAATATGTTATTACCTCCCCATGAGCAATGTGTGGGTACACAAAATACAAAGTTTGTCATGTGGAATCTTTAACAAATAGTCAAAACAAGAATTTATTTTGATTGAACAGTTTAGTTTGTTTTGTTTATTGTTTCCTGTAGGGCATGGGCATATCTCATTAAAAGATTCATAGACTGGTACTCGTTTTTAGTCGATACTATACTCTCAATCATCGCCACTAACATAATACCCACGGTAACTATCATCCGTTCATCTATTGAGCTAAAAATATACTCGTTATTTTCTTTTGGCCCAAAAATATCCTAAAATAGCCAATAATATCAAGGTGATTTTAAAGCAAAGGAATTCTATAAGAGGTGAAGAGTGAAGGATAGTTTTGCAATTAGCAATCAAGGCGCATTTGGCCATTCTTGTAATAGCTTTAGGTAGCTACTATAAATAATAGCTAATTTTATGGTTTAGTTTCATTATTAGATTTTGATGAATAAGTGTGTTGCTCCTTTTGAAGAGTGTGTAAGTAAATTCCCTTTATCTTTTTAGTGAACCAATTTGGATTTTTTTGGTTATGGATCCATTTATGAGTTCATTCTCTTCTATTTGGATTGATTATCCGTTCTTTCTTTTAATTTCTATTTTCCCCTTGTCTAATTCTTGTGTTATCCCCCTTTATGTCTTCTTGTTTCTTTTATTTTACTTGAGTCCACGTATTTGAATTCGTATAATCATAATAGTCATATACAAAAGAAGGCAAGAAAATAAGATGTAGCCTACAGTAATAGCATTATTAGTATAACCATATTTGAATAAAATTTTAGCCATAGTGTAGGCTTCTCTGAACACTTCTCTGAAGATTTGAAAGCTTGTCAAATCTTTTAGCTACAAAATAAGCTAGAGGGGTGATTATTTTGCTTTCGAAGGAAAAGAGTATCTCAAATAAGGTTCTCACTCAGCTCTTAATTTGTTTAGGAATAGCTCCACCAAACTATAAAAAAAATAAGGATAATAAGCTTTACCGGAAAGAAACTAATCGACAGTGCAAGAGGCATAATGTTTAAAGCATGACTCCAAATAAATTGCTACATGTTGTTGCATGCTGTTTTCTTTACTTGCCACTCAATCACATTATTCAAAGTTAGTTCCTTGCCTCACAAAAGCCTTTTATTACTTTACATAGTAATAAAAATCCAAAATATGCAGCACTAGTCTAAGTTTTAAGCAGAAGCCAAAGAATGTAAACCAAACTGATAGCATATATGTATTCTTGTTATGTTTTGATGATCTAACAAACTTAATGATAAGAATCAGATAAGGAACCTGATATACATCCTCAAGTACGTGAGAATAACAAGTCTCAAGCTGGAAACATGAATCAACTCTTCAGAAGTCAAAGAAACAACAAGAGGAACAGATGGACACCAGTTACCTTGGTGATTGTACCAGTCAACCTCCCAACAACTGTAAAGTTGTTGGCTGCACACGCAACAATGAAAAACAGTGCAGCAGTCAACTTCATTGGGAATGCCTTTGTACTAAACATGCTTGCATCATTCAAGTGATGTTACTCATGTAATATTAACTTTAAACCAAAGGCAAAACATCACTTGAACATTCAAGAATCTGTCCAGCATTCTCTCAAGCATGTGTCCTTAGTTGTGTTGCACCTTTACTTTACTTGTGATTTCTACTTAGCTTAGTTAGAAGCACTGTGTAGGAAATTTTTGTAAAATCATAAACCTTGTGTTTGTGTCTTGGTTAGAGTTAGTTAAGTTGTAAGCTTTGTAATAGAGTTATTACAAAGGGGCTTGTAATAGAGTTGTTACAAGTTAGTGAGGGATTAAGAGGTTAATTCCTAGGTTACAATAAGTTGTAATCTGAAGTTTGCTCAGTAGTGAAGTTGAAATCCTACAAGGGTAGGTTATGATTTTTAATCCCGTGACTTGGGAATTTTTCACGTAAAATTCCATTGTGTCATTTACATACTGCGGTGTGCATGCGTTAAGTGAAAACTAATATAGAACCTGGTTCTCTATATAGTTTGGTGGACCCTTAGTTTCTATCAACTAGTATCAGAGCCAATTTTTCTATCAGGCTAACACCCAAAAAAGATCCTCATGGATGCTCCACCAAACTTTGAAGAAGGTCAATCCACCTACAGACCTTTAAGATTCAATGGCCAATACTATGGATGGTAGAAGACAAGGATGCATGAATATATCATGGCTGAAGAATCAAAACTCTGGGATGTTATCTGTGATGGACCCTTTGTCCTTACAAAGACCAGTGATGACCCAGCAGTAACAATTCCCAAAATAAGAAAGGAAATCAACGATGATGATCGCAAGGCCATAGAGAAGAATTTTTGAGAAAAAAAAGTTCTCGTCTGCCGCATTGGACCAGATGAATACAACAAGATTTCAGCATGTCAATCCGCTAAGGAGATCTGGGAAGCTCTCCGAACAGCTCATGAAGGGACAAATCAAGTCAAGCAGTCAAAGATTGATATGCTTACCGCAGAGTATGAGCTTTTCAGGATGACAAATGATGAGTCCATTTAGGACATGCACACTCGCTTCACCTCCATCATCAATAAGCTCCATTCTCTGGGAGAAATCATTCAAAGGAACAAAATTGTTAGAAAAATACTTAGTGTATAACCCAGTTTCTGGGAAAGCAAAGTAACTACTATCACAGAGGCAAAGGATCTACAGAAGCTGACCATTGACGAACTCATTAGGAATCTAAAAACTTACGAAATGAAGAAGAAGGACAATGAGAGAAGAGAGCCCAAAAAGGAGAAGAACCTATTCCTCAAGACAGACAACAATGAATCAAGTGGTGAGGATGCTCATATAGTTTACTTGACAAAGAGATTTCAGAAAATGGTCCGCAGAAATGGAGGTATTCCAAAACAGGGCAGCTCCAGCAAGCCAAAAGGCTATGATTTATGTCATAAGTGTGGAAAATCAGGATATTTCATCAAAGATTGTCCTCTCCTCAAGTAAGATCAGTACAAACATAACACAGACAAAACAACTAAGAGGAACCATGTTCCTGACAAACGATTCAAAAGAAAAAATACTGCTGACAACGTTGTAAAACAAGCTTTTGCTGCATGGGGAGACTCTTCTAGCGAATCTGGAGAAGATGATGAAAAAGGTGACAGTTCCATGATGGAAGTAGAAGGTGAAGCAACTGAATATGACTCTATCTTTGCCCTAATGGCACAATATTTCGATGATGAAGATAATGCGATGAGGTAAACATTCTAGATGTTCAAAGAAATCTGAAGTCTTACTCTCCAAAAAAACTTATGTCTTTGGCAAATATTTCAATTGGTGCTTATCATAGTCTTATAAATGATAAAAGTGCTTTAACTGTGGAACTAGGAGAAGTAGAACATGAGAGAGATGATCTAGTAGTTGTTGTGGTTGATTTATAAGAAACCATTGAGAGTTTGAAAAAAGAAAAAGATGCCCTAACTAAAATAGTTACAAATATAGAATATGAGTGAGATGAAATAATGGTTGTTGTGGTTGATCTAAAATAGACCACCGACAGTCTTAAAGAAGAGAAAGAATCCTTAACCGAGAAGGTAGCTAATGTAGAGCATGAGAGAGATGACCTATTAGTGGTAGTTGTGGACCTAAAGGAAATAATTGATGAGCAAAAAGGAGAAGGTAGTCATGAGATTAACCGAAAGGGAAAGGAAGTTGCAAGTGAGGAACATCTTAGTATTAAAGATGAGTTAAAATTAGTAAAATCTAGTTTGAGTGCTGAACTTGAGAAAAACAAGCAACTTCGGGAAGATCTAGGAAGAGTTAAGAGTGATCTAGAAAAATCACTTAAGTGGACCTGGTCCTCTGATGCTATCACTGCCATGTATAAAACAATGGGGGGAAAATGCAATGAATAGGGTTCCAAAGGGAAAAGACTCCTTACAACCCTCATAGCAAGTACGTTACTGTACCTGATAACTAGCTTTGCACTCACTGTGGTAACTCTGGGCACTTTAAGAAAACCTGTAAGGCCAGATTTCAGTCTCAACAGAAAAACAAAGTTTTTGCTAAAAAAGGGGTAACTAATACTAAAGAACCTGGCCCCTCATATAAAAAAACGTGTGATGCCTACTTGGACCAAAAGAGTCCCGATTCATCCCTTTCCTCATTACAAGGTACCCAAACTTGTTTGGGTTCCTAAGTCTAACCCTTGATTTCCTTGTGCAGGGAGTAGTGAAAGGGAGCAGCCAATAATGGTACATGGATAGTGGCTGCTCGAAGCACATGACTGGAAGCACAAATGATTTTCTTTCACTCAAAGTCCTGCAAGGAGGGAGTGTGTCCTTTGGAAACGACAAAAAAATATACATTCTGGAAATTGGAAGGATTAGGAAGTCTCTTTCTCACTCAATTGAAAATGTGTATTACGTGAATGGGTTGAAGTACAACTTGCTGAGTGTCTCCCAAATATGTGACAAGGGAAAAAAAGTGGAATTTGTGTCAAAAATATGCACAGTCACAAATCTTGTGACCGGTGAAGTGGTTTTGGTGGCTAAAAAAATACAAAAACATTTATGTTGCTGACTTTGAATCCCTGCAAAATGGGGATCTCAGTTGTCTGAGTGCTGTAGATGATGATGCTGAACTATAGCACAAAAGACTAGGTCATGCAAGCTTTATCATGCTGAACAAACTGGTCAAGAAGGACCTGGTCCGTGGCCTGCCCAACTCAAGCTTCAAAAATCACAAGGTGTGTGATGCATGTGTAAAAGAAAAGCAAGTAAGATCTTCTTTTAAGACCAAAAAGGAAGTCAGTACCTCAAGGTCACTTATCTCCTCCATATGGATCTATGTGGACCTATGAGAGTGCCAAGTAGAGGACGAAAGAAGTACATTTTCGTTATTGTGGATGACTATTCCAGATTCACATGGACTATGTTTCTCAGATCCAAGGATGAAACCTTTGAAGTATTTGTTTCATTTGTGAAGATGATCCATGTGAAGATGAGACATAATGTAATTAGTATAAGGTCGGATCACGGCACAAAATTTGACAATACTAAATTCAATGAATTCTGTGTTGAAAATGGCATCACTCATAATTTTTCAGCTCCAAGAACACCTCAACGAAATGGTGTTGTGGAGAGGAAGAATAGGACTCTTGAATATATGGCAAGAACAATGTTGATTGACAATGGTATTGCAAAAATGTTCTGGTCAGAAGCCATCAACACTGCATGCTACTTGGTGAATAGGTGCATGGTCAGGCCCCTTCTGAGCAAAACCCCGTATGAGCTGCTGAACGGGAGGAAGACAAAGCTGACACATCTAAGGACATTTAGGTGAAAATGTTTTGTGCTCAACAATGACAAGGAATCACTTGAAAAGTTCGATGCCAAAAGTGATGAAGGGATCTTTCTGGGATATTCATCACAAAGCAAAGCCTACAAAGTATAAAACAAACAAACTCGATGCGTTGAGGAAAATATACATGTGATCTTTGATGAATCTCACCACTCATGTGGGAAGGATTCACATGATAAGGTTTATCAAGATGGAGAATAGTCAGTTGTCCCTGGTGAAGTCATTGACATGGAAAATGGAAAGCTGACATGATGAGCCACGTTAAGGAATTAAATGATGACGGTGTATTCATATCTCCAACTGATGGGGAGGAACCTGGTTCCTCAATCACAACAACTGAAGCTGAAAACAGAGTTGCTGATGCTGTCCAAGGGACCCCACATGCTGAGGTGAGAAGAAGAACTCACGACAACAAAGGATCACATTCAGAAATACCTGGACCTTCCCACAATGAGGTTTATGTGTCTAAATGAAAACATAAAAGTTCACATCCTCTTGAAAATCTGATCACTCATCTTGACTCAATAATTAAAACCATATCCAAGGCAAGAAACTCACTTGCCTTCTCAGCTTTTCTCTCTCGAATTAAGCCCAAAAATATCAAGGAAGCATTGAAAGATGCTGATTGGATTACAACTATGCAAGATGAACTCAATCAATTTGAGAGGAAAAGCGTATGGAAACTGGTTCCACGACATGCTGACAGAATTGTTATAGGAACCACGTGGGTATTTAGAAACAAACTTGATGAGTTTGGAAACACAACTAGAAACAAGGCAAGGCTAGTAGTTCAAAATTACAATCAGGAAGAAGGGATTGACTATGATGAAACATTTGCTACAGTTTCTCGAATGGAGGCCATCAGAATCCTCATTGCCTTTGCATCTCATTTGAATTCACATTGTTCCAAATGGATGTCAAAAGTTCATTTCTGAATGGCTTTCTAAAAGAAGAAGTCTTCGTCAAGCAACCACCTGGATTTGAGAATCATGAACATACTGAGCATATTTTTAAACTTGACAAGGCATTATATGGGCTAAAGCAGGCTCCCCGTGCTTGGTATGAAAGGTTGTCCAAATTCCTTCTAGAAAATGGCTTTACAAGAGGAAAAATTGACAACACTTTATTTTTGAAGAAACGAGGGACGAACCTGCTCATTGTGCAAGTCTATGTTGATGACATCATATTCAGAGAAACAAATGATTTATAGTGTGAGAAATTTACAAAACTCATGGGAAGTGAGTTTGAAATAAGCATGACGGGGGAATTAAATTTCTTCTTGGGATTGCAAGTCAAGCAAACTACTAAGGGGACAATGATAAGTCAACAGAAGTATATCAAGGAGCTTCTGAAGAGATTCGATATGGAAGGATAAAAAATCATTGATACTCCCTTTACCACTGCTACTCGTATGAATATGAATGAACCTGATTCTCATATGAATGAGACCATGTATAGAGGCATCATAGGGTCACTTCTGTATTTCATAGCAAGCAGACCAGATATTATTTTCAGTATGGGACTGTGTGCCAGGTTTCAGTCTAATCCAAAGAAATCTCATCTGAAGGCTGCCAAAAGAATCTTGAGGTATCTCAAAGGCACACAGGACCTGGTTCTCTACTATCCCTCAGGAGACAACTTTGATTTAATTGGATATGTTGATGCTGATTATGCTGGGTATTTGGTGGATAGGAGAAGCACTTCTGGTATGGCATATTTTCTGGGATCATGTCTGATCTCATGGGGTATATGAAAACAAAACTCAGTGGCTCTTTCAACTGCTGAAGCTGAATATGTGGTGTTGATACCCAATTTTACCCTCATATTTTCTCAAATAGTACATATACTTTCAAAACATCATTTTTTTTCTTCAATATTTAGCTTATAAATCTATACGAGCATTTTCTACAATTTTCCAGAAATTTTTAGAGCTTTTAAATTGATTTTCCTGTACTTAAATTACTTGAATAATTATTAATTACTCCGTCAAATTATTTTGTGATGACTTAGTTACCTAAAATTATTATTCACACCTATAATACATGTTTCAAATATTTTTACTTTATTTTATATAATTGCATTAGCATTTTTAAGTTATTTGCATAATTTTGCAGTAATAGCCTATACTCATCCATAATTGCTTTTATTTATGTTATTTGTGTCAAAATAGCATTTTTATATTTTTATAATTTTAAATTATTATTTTTAATCATTTTAGTGCAGAAATAATATTTTTATTTACTTATTAATCATTTTTGATAAATTATTTTTTGTAAATTTTGCATATGTAAATAGTAGCCCAGATTTAAACAAATTTTCTGACAAAAATGGCCCAACACCTTAGCCCAATAGATCCCAAGCTCAAAGCAGGTGACCCTTGTAACTAACCCGGTCGCGACCCGCTTAATAGCCCGCCCCGCTTCCCCGTTTGATCTTGGCCGTTGATCTTAAATGATCAACGACCCATAATTAACCTACCCATTCCTTTATATTACCCCTTACCCAAAACCCTAGCCCATTTCTACCAACCCGCCACCCCTAAATGCTCAATCTCCCGTTCTCTCTTCTGAAGAACCCTAGCCGCCTCCCCTTAATTCCCTCTTCTAATCCCACTGATAATGGGATTCCCCCATTATTTACTTACCATATCAGTGTTCCTTAATTATTGGGTGTTTCTCAATGGTGTTACATAAGTACTTGCTCTATTTTGGCAAGTGTAAACCTCTGAATCAAGGGGGATTAGCTTCACCCTTCAAAATCTGGACGATATCTCATCCATATGCATCATGGCAAGGCTATATGGGTCCGATTAGCCAAGATCTCTAGCCAATCTCCGATATCTGTCAATTAGGGTTTACCTAATTTTTCCCTAATCTGATTTTTACTGATTCTGCTTGATATTGTTTCCTTATTCATGTTAATTTTATAGTATTTCCTTGTTTGTTTGGCGGATTTCTACAACTATATAAACCCCTCCCCATTCCCCTTTAAGACAGACCTTAATCGCTAGATTTTTACTAAAATTGGAGCTATCACTTTATTGTTCTCTCGTTCTCTTGTTCTATACCTTGATTCTTGGCTGGCTGAAAGCCACGACCACCGGGATTCGACTTTTCAACCTTTTCTTGGTGCGAGCAATGCCCGGGGTTCCTTTAAAGCCCTTGGGAACTTTGACGCATTGAGATTCTGGGTTCTTGTTCTTTGTGGATATTCAGAACATTGTGGAATTTGTTCTTTCTTATGGTCCGTTTAACTGGCAAGTCACTTGGATTAGCAGTTTCGTTCTTATATGTTTATGATTTGCACATTCTTACCTCTGAAATTCACGGCTTAATGTGTTTCTGGGCTACTTTTGTATGCAACTTTGATTAGCTTTGCACTTTCTTTGAGCCTCTTTAGCATTTAATTTCACCTAATGCTGCCAGCTTTGAGACATGTTTATGCCTAATTTGAATAATTTGAACCCTCTTAAGTTCGTTTAGCTAATGTGTTCAGGGTTACTCCTGTATGCGACTTTGTTAGTTTTGCATTTGTTTTGAACCTCTTTAGTATTTAATTTTACCTAAAATTTTCCAATTCTGAGGTATGTTATTTGCATGTGCTTCATCTGAATAAATTGGACCTTTTTAAGTTCATTAGTCTACTGTGTCAATACCTGAATGCCTACATTTTCTATTTGACATGAGCTTGCTTCCTACTCTGCTCTGACAGACTTGCATATGTAATGTGTTCTAATCTATGTTAAGACCCTTTCTATCAACTATGATCTGCTCCCCTGTTAATGTGTCTCACAACATGTCCCCGTTTTACTTAATCTTATATCCTTAGTTACTGTTTGAAACCTTTAGAATGGTTATCTTAGTTTGTGTTTCCATACCTTGTTTGATTTTCTGCCTCATGTTATAAGTTAACATGGTTGTCTTATGATATTGTGATGAATCATTAGCATAACTTGGACCTTTAAGCGTTAAAACTTTTAAGTTAGTGCCCCACTTAGACTTGTGTGATAATATGCACCTTAGTATGATAATCTGGTTGATCTTGTAATCTTAGGGAACTTGATTCTCCTCTAACTCCCAATGTGCTTTCTTCCAAATTTTGCTAAGCGTTGAATCTGCTTCTAAATCTTGTTGACCTTCTTGATAACTGTTCTGTGTGTCGCGCCCCTTCTTTCCTCCCCTTTCGGATCGATCAGGGTATTCGACATTATCAGGACAACTCGTTTTCTTTTAGGAAAGGGATAAGGAATTGAAGAGTCGCCACCTAACGATTTTAAGGTGCGTTAGGGAACCTACTAAGGGTTATTTACAAACACAAATTAGATAACCAGAAATAGGGTAAGGGATTGAAATTACTTCAAGGGTAAGGTGTTAGGAACCCCTAGAAGTCCACAACTGTGGTTCCCGGCCACACAAGCTTTATGAATTTTAAAACAGGTAGAACATAAGCAACAAAAGCACATAGGTAAACAAATAAATGTTTTGAGAAGATTCGCAGTCTAAGCACACATATGTACTAAAGATTAAAAGATTTAGAGTCTAGGCACACATATAAAGTTTTGAAAGAGTTATGATCTAAACACACATTGTAAGGGATAGGTGTTCTAGGTTGTTTATCCTATAGGATCACATCAGTACAATGCCCGGCAATCACTCCTCAAAAGAGGGGCTACACGTTGCATTACGCAACAGATATCATATCCATATCTACCCTTTCCCACCCCTTAGCGGTTATTAATGCGAGTGTTGTTTAACGATCTCTATGCGTGCTGTTACCCGTCCCTACTTAATGGCCCTGGAGGAATTTAGCATATCTACCTATAGGCAGTTCTAGACAGACCCCTAAGGTTGAAAGGAGAAAATACTAGGCGACAGGCAAGAACAAATAGGACTTGAACATATAAAAAAGGAAAGAAGCAATTAAGAGGCTCAAGTTTACCTCCACAAATATTGCATGTAAACATGNCCTCCACAAATATAGCATGTAAACAACACGTCTCAAACACAAACAAGGGCAATATTATTAAGAAAAATCCTAAGACAGGATATCTAATTGAATATCAAAACACAGAAGATATGCAGTTTCAATTTTATAAACCCAAAAGCAGGACCTAATCAGTTTGCCTACTGATTTTAAGCATGTTAACCATTAGGCAGTAAACACAAAGCAACAGTCTTCCAGTTTTATAAAAGTTGGTTACCTAAGGCTTGCCTAGGCGTGGGGGAATGCACAATAGTTACCAAAATTATATAAACAGTTTAGAGGTTGTTTTACCTAAAGCATGCTATTCTAGGTGATATGCAGAGATTGTTACTAGTTTTATTAAGAGCAAGACAATTAGATGTGACACTGTTTTATATCCCTTTTCATGCATCAGTGGCTTAGCTAGGTGTGACTTAGTGAGGTCCTAAAACATGGTATCTAATGCGCATATAAAATGCAGAATGCTTTATATGCAGAGTTCCTAAAGCAGGATTTCTAAATGCATAGCATGATCTCAGGATATGCAGAGCAGGATGCACAAAAAGATTACAACATTGTTAAGCAGATGTAAGCGAAATCCTAGAGCATGGTATCTAATGTGTACATATGAATGCAGGATGGCTAAGACATAATTTCAAGATGCACATGATTCCTAAAAGGCATGATTTTTAAAATGCACAAAGAGTTACAGGGTAATGGAGACATGATTTTGAATGCACAGGAGTAACAACTTTTATGTTAACATTGTTTATTGTCCTAGGAGTAGGATTTCTAAGCGATAAACATAAAGCATAGATGAGATGCTGAAACAGTAGACATGGAATCTTAGGAACATGGTATCTAGTGCATGCTTGGCATGGTTTGAATGAACATGCTGGTCCTAAAACATGGATTCTAATGCAGATAGAAATAATGTAAAGCTTAAAACATGATTTCTACCTGATGATGTTAACTGAACTATATGGCTACCCTTCCCACTTCACTAGCCATACCAAATATCTGTTTACAAATAATTATTACAAACTAGTTGAGTAAATTACATAAATAGAAAAAGGAAAAGAAGAAGTTAAACTATAGGGAGCCTGAAAAACAGGCCCAGATTCCCAGGACCTCAAGTGCCCAAATGTTTCATAGCCTTTCTTGTAAACAGGCCCAGGGGTTTGGGGGGTAGTCGTTAGGTTAAATTAGGAAGGAAATAACCTGGACCATTGATAAAAAATGATCAATGGCCAGGATTTGGGCGGATTTGGGTCGGGTAGTATTAGGATTTGGGCCTGGGGTCTTGGGCTAGTGTATTTAGGTGTTTTGGGCTGGCTATAATTGGCTATAATTGAAATAAATGGGGCCATTTATTAAACACCCAAGATAAATTAATTAAAATAATTTTATAAAATAATTACTAATTATAAAAAATGAATTTTATGCATAGAAATATTTTTCAAAAATGATTTTTTGGTATTTCAAAATACAAAGGAGTTATTTCTGGTAAAAAAAATAGTATAAAATTATATGCTTGGGCTATAATTGTAAAGTTATTGCAATTATAGCCAAAAGATGCTAATTTGGCTAATTATGAAATAATTTGGTCTTAATAGGACCATAAATAATAAATTAAATCAAGAAATGCCTTTGAAATCATTTGTGATGCAATTTTATAATTATTTATTGAAATAAAATACTGGACAAATTTATAAAATGTAGAAAAATACCAATTGATAATGCATGATTTTGAAGGTACATACGCAATTTAAAAAATATTTTGGAAAAAATTGGGTATCAACAGCTTCCCCTCTTTACCCGGAAAGGATGAAAGAGTTGTCGGGTAAAGATATGATGGCCAATTTTGACCGAACGAGATGGTTTGAGAGATTCAGGCCGCACTCTGGACTCTGAGCTGCCTACATATCCCTGGTTTTACAAGAATTAGGCCGTATGTAGTTCGGATCCATCGGCGAAGTATACCGATGAAATCATCACAAGAACGGATGCAATATCTAGGGCTAGATGAATGAACGGTTCTACGGGAGAGGTTAGGTTTGATATGGCTGGGAGAACTGGAGCGGGATCGCTCCTGTGGGGTAGCCATAGCTTGCCGGGTTACCTGCAAAGAAGAATACCACAAGTGTATATTGTGCATAAATTTAAACATGATGTAGGCTCCCGTTGGACTATGAATGTTGTCTTCTGACGGTTAGGGATGGCGTCCTCAGACCATGATGTCCTAGGCCATGAATTGTTTGATAAGAGATTCGCAGGCCATGAAATGATGTTCTCGGGCCATGAAGATGGTGCCTCTGAACTATGACGCCTTTTGAATAATGATATGCAAAATTGAGAGAGATCCTCAGGCTATGACATGGTGTCTTCCGGATATGAGGATGATGTTGTTAAACTATGATGCCTTTGGACAGGTTGGCGATATTTCAGCCCATGAAATGCAGTAATATGACTTCCATAAGGCAGATCTTAGTCTTGGGAAATGGAGGGCAGAGCTTAGCCCGAAAGAGAAGCAAAGTAAATAATGCTTGAGAGACAGCGCTTAGTCTTCGTGAAAAGCAAATTAGAGGCAGAGCTAAGCCTCATGCAAGTATGGAGACAGAGCTTAGTCTCATACAGAGATGTGGAAGGAAAATATTAGCCTTATGCAGAATGAAGGCATAGATTAGCCTTATGCAAGAGAAGACAGAGAATAGCCTTATGCAAGATGGAAGACAGAGATTAGCCTTACGCAAATGGAGGTAGAGCTTAACCTCATGAAGATAGGTAGGCAGCGGTTAGCCTTATGCAGATGGAGGCAGAAATTAGCCTCATGCACAATGCGGGACATAGATTAGTCACATGCAAGATGAAGGCAGAGCTTAGCCTTATGCAAATGAAGGCAGATATTAGCCTTATGCAAAATGAAGGCAGAACTTAGCCTTATGCAGAAGATTAAATAGTAAATGACAGTAGAATTTCTTAGCAGGTAGCAGGCTTTGATACTGTGATTGTTGTGTGCATTGTGACCACGGAGCATTGTTTGTTCGTGCTGATAGCAAATGTCGGCAAGTGCAACGGTTTTGAGGATTGTGATTTTGAACATGTTCGTTCTTTGTACCTGCATCCAAAGAAAAATCGTGAGTTCTGTAGATGGGGGAGGTTGATTCGTGTCTCCGCTGGATTTACTTGCTTCCCTCTGCTTGGTCTGATGATTCTATTTTCATCATCGGGGTAGAGTTTGCTAAACAGAACTATATTTTGAAAATATGCATAATTTTGTAAAGACATAGTAAAATATATTTTGAGAAATTTATATGAACCGATGACCGTGACATGGTTCAAAACATTGCAACCAATCATGCAACAGAATTTTGAGGGTCTTCCTCAAAATTCTGCCCCAGTTATATGGTTGACGATTCTGACCGTTGTACATGCTGCTATCGGCTGAACTTTCTTCAGAATTTTGAGGGTGCTCCTCAAAATTCTGCCCCAGTTTCCAATTACGGGGGAAACAAGATTTTTATTGAATTATGACCGAACCCTTAGGGATGCCTACGTATCCCCTCTCAAATGGGAATCAAGTCAGGCGTAGTTCAATTCACATCATTGAAGAAAAGCATAGAAAGTTACACATAATATCGTTTGACTGCATCTGAATTGATTGGCTTTGCCAAACTTCTCCGTCCATTTTTGCAAGTATGAGAGATCCTCCTGTCAATACTCGGTGAACCATATACGGACCTTGCCAGTTGGGAGAAAATTTCCCTTTGGCTTCGTTTTGATATGGAAAATTTTTCTTTAACACCAGCTGCCCGGGTGTGAACTGTCTTGGCTTGACTCTCTTGTTGAAGGCTCTGGACATTCTATTCTGATAAAGTTGACCATGACATATTGCATTCATCCTTTTCCCATCTATGAGGGCCAACTGCTCGTAGCAGCCTTTTATTCATTCTGCGTCGCGGAGCTCAGCTTCTTGTATGATTCTTAAGGAAGGGATCTCCACTTCGGCAGGGATAATGACTTCCATACCATAAACCAGTAAATAAGAAGTTGCCCTGATTGATGTGCGGACTGTAGTGCGGTATCATAGTAAGGCGAATGATAATTTTTCATGCCACCGTTTGTGCTTTTCTATCATCTTTCTCAATATTTTTTAGATGTTCTTGTTGGCGGCTTCTACAGCTCCATTCATCTGAGGTCTATAGGCTGTGGAATTCTTGTGCTTGATTTTGAAAGTCTCGCACATGGCTTTCATCAGATTACTGTTGAGATTGGAGCCGTTGTCGGTGATGATTGACTCCGGAACCCCGAACCGACAAATGATACGGTCACGGACAAAGTCTGCCACGACTATCTTAGTCACTGCTTTGTATGATGCTGCTTTGACCCATTTGGTGAAGTAATCAATAGCTACTAGGATG
Source organism: Nicotiana knightiana (assembly GCA_005239525.1). Taxonomy (NCBI): domain Eukaryota; kingdom Viridiplantae; phylum Streptophyta; class Magnoliopsida; order Solanales; family Solanaceae; genus Nicotiana; species Nicotiana knightiana. The sequence continues at coordinate 43,687 of ML411779.1, read as the reverse complement.
AACCTGTGCCCATTTGAGGCTGTGGGCTTGATTGGTCCAATAACGCCTATTCCCCAGGCGACGAACAACCAAGGTGAGCTTTCTGCATTGAGCTCATTTGGGGGTACCTTTATCATCTACATGTATCTAACATTGATAGCATTTCTGGACATATTGGATGCAGTCCGTTTCCATGGTCATCCAAAAGTAACCGGCTCTGAGTATTTTCTTTGCTAAGACAAAACCATTCATGTGTGGGCCACAAATCCCAGCATGTATCTCTTCAAGTAGTCTGGAGGCTTCCTTTGCATCGACACATCTTAATAATCCCAAGTCAGGAGTCCTTCCGTACAGGTTTCCTCCGCTAAGAAAGAAATTGTTGGACAATCTCTGGAGCGTGCGTTTCTGAGTGTGATTTGCAAGCTCTGGGTACTCTCCCTTTGACAAATATTCCCTGATATCGTGGAACCATGGTCTTCTGTCTGATTCTTCTTCAATGTGGGCAAAGTATGCCAGTTGGCTATGGATCTTTACTAGAATAGGATCAATGAAGTTCGTATCTAGATGCTGTATCATGGATGATAGAGTGGCCAATGCATCGGCAAACTCGTTCTGAATTCTGGGGATGTGCCGAAATTCTGTCTTTGTGAACCTTTTCCTCAATTCCTGCACATGGTGCAGATATGGAAATATCTTGGAATTCTTGATAGCCCATTCTCCTTGTACTTGGTGTATTAGCAGATCTGAGTTACCGATTACTAGCAACTCCTAGATACTCATGTCAATGGCCATACTGAGCCCTAAGATGCAGGCCTCATATTCTGCCATATTGTTGGTATAGGGAAATCTGAGTTTGGCAGATACCGGGCAGTGTTGACCTGTTTCCGATATCAGGACAGCTCCAATGCCGACTCCTTTAAAATTTGCTGCTCCGTCGAAGAACATTCTCCACCCGTCATAGGATTCTACAATGTCTTCCCCTATGAATGACACTTCTTCATCGGGAAAATACGTTTTCAGGGGTTCGTATTCTCCTCCCACGAGGTTAGCGGGAAGATGATCTGCCAGTGCTTGCCCCTTGACCTCTTTCTAAGTCATATAGACAATGTCGAACTCACTCAGCAGGATTTTCCATTTGGCCAGTTTTCCAGTGGGCATGGGCTTCTGAAAAATATATTTCAAGGGATCCATCCTTGATATGAGATACGTTGTGTAGGCACAGAAGTAATGCCTCAGCTTCTGGGCTACCCAGGTTAGAGCAAAGTAGGTACGTTCCAGTAGAGAATACCGCGCCTCATGTGGATTGAACTTCTTACTCAAATAATAGATAGCATGTTCCTTTCTTCCTGTCTCGTCGTTCTGCCCCAGAACGCATCCAAAAGCTCCATCTAATACAACAAGGTAGAGTGTCAAGGGTCTATTTGGCTCTGGCAGGACCAAGACTGGTGATGTTGACAAGTATTCCTTGATTCTGTCAAAACCTTTCTGACAATCATTGGTCCATTCGGTCGCAGCATCTTTCTTCAGCATCTTGAAGATTGGTTCACATATAATCGTGGACTGGGCTATGAATCGGCTGATGTAGTTCAGGCGTCCCAGGAAACTCATCACATCTTTCCTATTCTTTGGCAGTGGAAATTCTTGGATGGCTTTGACCTTTGATGGATCCAATTCTATTCCTCGACGGCTGACGATGAACCCAAGAAATTTCCCAGCAGGAACTCCGAACGCACACTTTGCGGGATTTAACTTCAAGTTGTACTTTCGCAGCCTGTCGAAGAATTTTCTCAAATTTGTTGTATGGTCGGTGGCTCTCTTGGACTTGATGATGACATCATCCACATGCACCTCACTTTCTTTATGTATCATATCATGGAAGATAGTGGTCATCGCTCTCATATAGGTGGCCCCAACATTCTTTAGGCCGAACGACATCATCTTATAACAGTAAACTCCCCATGGCGTAATGAAAGCTATTTTCTCAGCGTCTTCCTCGTCCATCCAAGTCTGGTGGTAACCAGCAAAACAATCCACGAACGATTGAAGTTCATGCTTTGCACAATTTTCAATCAAGATGTGTATGTTCGGGAAAGGAAAATCATCCTTCGGACTGGCCCGGTTGAGATCGCGGTAGTCGACACAAACTCTGACCTTTCCATATTTCTTGGGTGCTGGCACGATGTTGGCTAACCATGTCAGATATTCAACTACCCTGAGAACCTTTCATTGATTTGCTTGGTAACTTCCTCTTTAATTTTCAGACTCATATCAGGCTTCAATTTTTTGAGCTTCTGCTGTACCGACGGGCACATTAGATTGGTTGGTAACTTGTGAGCCACAATGGATGTACTTAGACCAGTCATGTCTATGTCTTCATACTCTTTCAAGAATTATGTGTATTCCACTTTCTCTGATGGCGATAGATATGCTGATGCAAGTTTCCTTGACAGTTTCTGAATCTCCCAGGTTGACTATCTCAGTTTCGTCCAGATTGGACTTAGGTCTATTTTCAAAATCCTCAACTTCTCTGATAATTTCATCGAGTATGGTATCTTCTTCCTCTGAATCACTGTCCTTTTGTTGCATTTTCTCATTGCATGTCACAGTTATTGGTTCATCAAGACAACAAATAGCAATGTTGTAAGATAAAATAATGAGAGAAAATGATAATAAATGAATACAGATTCATTGAAACATAAAAGTGATTTTTGAGTGTTTTTTTTGGAACATTGGAGATTTTATTGAAGAATGCAAAAAATGGAAATGTGGAAAGGAAATCATTAGCAAAATGAAATAAACAATGCTTGTTCAGCCTTGCTACCCCGGGACTCGTCGGGCCCTGGATAATTTGACAGTCCAATTCTTGAGGAATGATCCCTTACTCACAGCTTGGATGGTAGGTCCTTCCTCCTCCTCCTCCTCCTCAACAATAACACAACAGTCCATGTCACCATTTTCCAAGAATTGATCCTTCAAAGCTGCTAGAGTTTCTTCTTCTTCTAACCCCCATATGATATCAGCTTGCCGGAAAGTCTGCTCCAAATGTGGTATAGGCTATTCCAATGGATAGTAGGGACCACGCCATGGTGGCGACCAGTCTTTGTACTCCTGCCAAGTGTATTTGTATTCCAAAAGTGGTGCCATGGTGCTTTAATTGTATTGGTTTGGGAATCCCCTGGAGATTTTTCTCGAGTCCTCTGCCAGGCTCGTATCCACTCCAGTTTAGTATGCTCTCTATCTTACTGTCCCACCATTTGTCTTTATAGCATTGCATTGACCCGTTCAATTTGGTGGTAAGTTTCTCCACCCAACCTTCTTCTACCTTCAATCACCGGGATGGTGTCGCGACCGTAGATAGGATTGCTTCCGTCTCCATGGGTGATCACTTCTTGGTGGTTCCTTTCAAATTTTACCACCTGATTCAATGTTGATGCTACAACCTCAGCGACATGTATCCATGGGCATCTGAAATAGATTATAGGATGCCGATATGTCTATCACCTATCTGCAAACAAAGACTAATTTCGCCGATGGTAGACCTCTGAGAACCGTTGAAAGCCTTTACATTCATAGATCCTTCTTTGTTCTCGTGCAGTCCCTTGCCTAATTTCTTGAGTATTGTCAACGGATAGATGTTGAGGCTGGATCCCCCGTCGATCAGAATCCCGGTGATGAAGTAGTGCTCACATTTCACAGTGATGTGTAGTTCTTTGTTATGACTTAGCCCTTCAGGAGGCAACTCGTCCTCGTGGAAAGTGATCTTGTGATTCTCCAGTACTTGACCTACCATATTGGTCATTTCTCCACTAGTTATGTTATTTGGCACATATGCTTCATTCAGAACTTTCATCAAAGCATTCCTGTGTGTCTCTGAATTCTGCAGCAATGACAGAATGGATATATGGGCTGGAGTTTTGTTCAGCTGATCGATGACTGAGTATTCCTTGGCCTGCACGTTCCTCCAAAGATCGTCTTTGCCTGTCTCAATGATGGGTGGCCTGTTGGAAGCATCCTTGATAGACTCTTCCAAGTGTTCAGGTGTATAGACCCTGCCGGTCCTTGTCAGCCCCTGTGCAGCACCAACTTCTTCTATCTTGACTTTAACCTTCCTTCTTGCTTCAGACGTGTAATCCCAAGGTACAACCTTGTCGTTGAAAGGTGTCATGGTTGACACCGACTGTGATTGATGCAACTACTTTCACTTCAAATGGAATGGGTGCCTTAGCAGGCGGCATAACTTCAACCTCGAACGACAAATGTGTGTTTGCAGGTGGTGCCATTTCAAACTTGAATGAGAGTGACGCAGTTACCCCGACGTCTCCGGATGGCTGAATCTGGACTATGATGGGATTAAGCGACTGCTGGCTTCTTTGGGTCATCACTTTCTATGATTAACCCGATCGACCCCTCTGGGTCCCAATCTTCTTCTATCTCTATCATATTGACACCCTTATGGTCTGGAAGCGAATTGTTGCGAACATTGGGAGTAGGTTCTTTTGCCTAGATGACCTTGTTATCAATCATAGACTGGATCTTATCCTTCAATGAGCGACATTCATCAATTGTATGCCCCTTCATGCCGGAATGGTATGCACATGTCTTGTTTGGATTGACCCATTGGGATGGATTTTCAGGGGTTATAGCATGGATAAGAGTGACATAACCAGCAACTTTTAATCTTTCATACAGCTGGTCGATAGGTTCAGCAATGGCAGTGTATTTTTTAGGAGGTCTGCGATCAAAGTTGGGTCGAGGTCTCGGGAAGTTTTGGCGAGTAGGGGGTGACTGGAAGTGAGATGGCTGAGAGTTGTAGGTATGTTAAACAGGAGCTGGTTGGGAATATCTAGGGGAAGTAGGCTGATATGTAGGCGGTGGAGATGGCTGATATGTTGATGGAGGTGTTGACTGATAGATGGGCGAGTGTGCTTGATAGGTGAGTGGGGAAGTTCTGTATACCAACGGGGATTTGGGTCCATGTGCAACCATTACCGTTCCTGCATCTTTCTTCTTGGATATACCACCAGACTGCAAGGCTTTGTTGGTGGCCTGTAGTGCCTCAAAGTTAGTGACCATTCCACTCTTGATACCTTCTTCAATTCTCTCACCCAACTTGATGATGTCAGAGAAGTTGTGGTTTTCAATCACCATTAGCCTCTCATAATACTGCGGGTCTTGTGCCCGGATGAAGAATTTGTTCATTTGTTCTTCCTCTAGGGCAGGCCTGACCTTGGCTGCTTCAGATATCCAACGAGCGGCATACTCGCGAAAAGTCTCGGTGGGCTTCTTTTTAAGGTTCTGGATGTAGAACACGTCCGGTGCATTCTCCGTATTGAACCTGAATCGCTCCATGAAATCTGATGCCATACTTACCCAGTCGGACCACTTCTTAGGGTTTTGGCTGATGTACCAAGATAAAGCATCTCCTGTGAGGCTTCTCATGAACAATTTCATGCGAATCTTCTCGTCTCTTCCTACTCCAACCAATTTATCACAATAGGTCCTCAGATGGACCCTGGGATCACCTGTACCATCGAACATTTGGAACTTAGGAGGGTTGTAACCCTCCGGTAGTTCAACATCGGGCTGTATGTAGAGATCTTCATAGTTCAACCCTTCGACTCCCTTGCTTCCTTCAATGCCCTGAACTCGACTAGTCAGCTTCTTGAGTTCCTCGGCCAAATTCTTAATGAGCATATCCTTCTCACTGGATTCAGGTGTGCAAGCAATGTGTTGGGTGGATTTAGGTAGAGTCTCCACGTATATGGGGTTGTTATGATGATCTGGTGTTTGAGCATAGAGTTGGTCACTTGTGGAGTCTTGTGGTTCAGGGATAGTTAGCAGGGTATTTATTGGAGCGTGGAAAGTGTTGTGCTGGTGCTGTGGTGGGATAATTTGTTTATTAGTGGAGTTGTATGATGATGAGTTGTGGGAGGGTTCAGTTTGTTTGGGGTGTTCTGAGGAGGTATGGGATTTTGAATGACATCTGGGACACTGAGTGAGAAGGATAAATTTGCCAAGTTCCGGACATGCTCAAGCTCCCTTTGGAGTTTCAACAACCTTTGCTCGAGTTGTGACATAACATCATTCTGAACCTGAGTACCTTGATTGTCAAGAGATTCTGTTCGTTCCACTGGCGTCGTGTTTTCTTGTCTGATGTTGCCCAAATCTTCCGTTTCGCCTTTACCTTTAAGTGGGCTAGGAGGAAGAGGAGGTGGAGGGCCCCTGGATCTTCTGTGATATGATGATGATGCCAGAGTGCACGAACCAACCTTTGGGGAGGGGAATAATCAAAAGAAAGAAAACAAAAGCAAAAACAAAAGGTAGCCAAGTTAGCGAGGATCATGAGAAAATATTGCAGTATTTAAACACATAGTGTAGGAATAAAAACGTGTCCTAATTTGGGAGCCTTGTTGTGTCAGAGGTAGGCCTAGCGACAAGTTGATTTTGGAGGACATAGATACAAAAATGCCTTATTTCATTAATGTAAAATAGACGAGTCCAAAACGATACTAAAATAATAAGCAGGAAATAAAGTCACTAATGGCACTTGGCCTTATTACATTGGTAAAAGAAATACAAAGGAAACCTAGACTTCTTAGTCCCCGAAGGACCTTCCCCAGGCTTGGTCTTCTTGGTTCTGTCAATCAGGTTCCCTAGGTCGTGCATGCCCAACAGCAGGTATACCCTTGCTAGATGCCCTTCTTCGTTTCCCTCAGCATTCTGGCAGTCGGCGAACCTTTTTCTTGTCTTTGCTTCTAGCTCCATCAGACCCAGGAAGCAAACAACAAACACAAAACCTTGCGGTGAATGTGACCCAAGGATGTAATAGAGAACTCGTCGTGGAAGATGCGATAGGATTTGCTATGGCCGTAATTTTCATAGAATCAAAAGGTATGTAGGACTCTGTCAGACACTCTAAACCATCATTATTCTTCAAACCCATCATTTTCAGGAACCCCCTAGCGACACGATTCTCCGACACCAACAAACCTGGACTGTCCCAAGATAATCCCGCAAATCCCCTATCTCCTCTAAGAAGGGGGTTATTTCTATGTTTCCAAAACGGAACACAGACCTTTCTCTATCCCAGAACATAGTGGTTGCTTCCATCAACATGTTGTTTGGTTGAATATCCAGTAAAGAGGGCAAGTTCCCGAGGACCCTCTTCACATGGTGTTTGTCACTGGACGAGAGGTCTTCCCACCAATCCAGCAATAGTGGTGGTATTCTTTGGACCATGCTGAACCTGGGGACTTCATGCCTCATTTTCTGCAAAATAGATAAGGTTAGACCCTTACCCCCGCCAGAATCGACTATTTATACACTTATGATTAGCATGCATGCATTCAGTTCTCCAAATAAATGCACAGAACATGACTGCGTCCGTTGGGATTGTGAAAAACCCGGTGGACTTTTGGATAAGGCTATCTTAAAGGGCTATCATGTGGACGACACGTTAACCCGACTAGGTTTGACCATGATTCATGTACAATATAACAGAGTAAGGTTTCGATGGAGTTTTAGACTGGTACCCTCAAGCGGAAAACTTGAGGGGGAAAGGCACGGAACCGTCGACTGCACCACTGATCGACTAGTTTTACTGCAAATAAGCCTTTCCGAATTTAGGGGTAATATAAAATGGAAGGGCGCAGACAATCATCAAGCGTTGCTATAGGATTTGTATAGGCACGAGTGGAATATGATGTTGAGCATGATTTATGCAACAATAAATGAGCAATAAAAGCATGTTGTCATGTATTTGCACGTTATGAAAGCGGTAAATACAACAGTTATAATTGAAAAAGCAGTTATAAAGGAAAACAAAAAGAAACATGTCAGTTTTGATTCTGAAAGGAATAAATACTTGAAAGAGATAAACAATTAATGGCACATAAAGGGGGAAAGGGAAAGGTCGAAAGTATTAATAAAGTAAAGACAAGTTCACAAAGCAGTTTGAAATGGTAAAAGCCTAGATAAATCCCCAGCAGAGTCGCCATGCTGTCATGCCCTCCTCCCCTTTCGGATCGGTCAGGGCATTCGACATTATCGGGACAACTCATTTCCTTTTAGGAAAGGGATAAGGAATTGAAGAGTCGCCACCTAACCATTTTAAGGTGTGTTAGGGCACCTACTAAGGGTTATTTAAAAATATATATTAGATAACCAGAGATAGGGTAAGGTCTTGAAATTACTTTAAGGGGAAGGTGTTAGGCACCTCTCGAAGTCCACAACTGTGGTTCCCCGCCAAACAAGGTTTGTGAATTTTAAGTAAAAATTGCACGGGGTGCCCTATTTGGTCATCCCCATTTAACCTATACCCATTTTTTTTTAAACTTTTAACTTGTACCCACTTTTAAATAACTTCAGCCCCCTTTCTCCTTCTCCTTCTCCTCCTTCATTTTCTTCTTCTTCTTCTTTCTTCTACTACTGTTGGTGCTGCTATGGAACTTCAGTTCATGGGATGATTGCCATAAATATGTTTATCAGAGCTTTACAAAACAAAAACTTCAGCTTTGGAGCTGAAGTTCGCCAGTTACAAAAATAAAAACTTCAGCTCTAGAGCTGAAGTTCGCCAATTACAAAACAAAAACTTCAGCTCTAGAGTTGAAGTTCGCCAGTTACAAAAACAAAAACTTCAGCATTACAAACAAAAGCTTTGCGTTAAGACGTGCACAAGTTAAACAAAAACTTCAGCAAATAGACTTCAGCTCTAGAGCTGAAGTTCGCCAGTTACAAAAACAAAAACTTCAGCTCTAGAGCTGAAGTTCGCCAGTTACAAAACAAAAACTTCAGCTCTAGAGCTGAAGTTCGCCAGTTACAAAAACAAAAACTTCAGCAATTACAAACAAAATTTTTGCGTTAAGACGTGCACAAGTTAAACAAAAACTTCAACAAATAGACTTCAGCTCTAGAGCTAAAGTGCGCCAGTTACAAAAATAAAAACTTCAGCTCTAGAGCTGAAGTTTGCCAGTTACAAAACAAAAACTTCAGCTCTTGAGCTGAAGTTCGCCAGTTACAAAAACAAAAACTTCAGCAATTACAAACAAAAGCTTTGCGTTAAGATGTGCACAAGTTAAACAAAAACTTCAGCACACTTGGTTCAACACACTTGCTACTTTAGGCACTGAAGTTTTGCGTGATTGCCTTTGCAACTTCAGCCCCGTATGCTGAAGTTATGCGAAAAAGCGAGTACACTTGCAATTTTTTTTGCAAAGCGGGCACAAGTTAAAACGCGACACAAAAAAAAAGGGTATAGATGCAAATGCCCCAAATTTTAAAACAGGTAGCACATAAGCAATAAAAGTACATAGGTAAAAAAATAAATGTTTTTAGAAGATTCGCAGTCTAAGCACACATATGTGCTAAAGATTAAAAGATTTAGAGTCTAGGCACACATATAAAGTTTTGAAAGAGTTATGATCTAAACACACATATGTAAGAGATAGGGGGTCCTAGGTTGTTTATCATATAGGATCACATCAGTACAATGCCCGGTAATCACTCCTCAGAAGAGGGGCTACATGTTGCATTAGCGCACCGGATATCATATCCATATCTACCCTTTCCCACCCCTTAGCGGCTATTAAAGCAAGTGTTGTTTAACAATCTCTATGCGTGCTATTACCCATCTCTGCTTAATGGCCCTGGAGGAATTTAGGACCTCTACTTATAGGTAGTTCTAGACAGACCCCTAAGGTTGAAAGGAGAAAATACTAGGCGACAGGCAAGAACAGATAGGACTTGAACAGATAAAAAATGAAAGAAGCAATTAAGAGGCTCAAGTTTACCTCCACAAATATAGCATGTAAACAACACGTCTCAAACACAAACAAGGGCAATATTATTAAGAAAAATCCTAAGACAGGATATCTAATTGAATATCAAAACACAGAAGATATGCAGTTTCAATTTTATAAACCCAGAAGCAGGACATAATCAGTTTGCCTACTGAATTTAAGCCTGTTAACCATTAGGCAGTAAACACAAAGCAACAGTCTTCCAGTTTTATAAAAGTTGGTTACCTAAGGCTTGCCTAGGCGTGGGATAATGCACAATAGTTACCAGAATTATATAAACAGTTTAGAGGTTGTTTTACCTAAAGCATGCTATTCTAGGTGATATACAGTGATTGTTACTAGTTTTATTAAGAGCAAGACAATTAGATGTGACACTATTTTATATCCCTTTTCATGCATCAATGGCTTAGCTAGATGTGACTTAGTGAGGTCCTAAAACATGGTATCTAATGCGCAGATAAAATGCAGAATGCTTTATATGCAGAGTTCCTAAAGCAGAATTTTTAAATGCATAGCATGATCTCAGGATATGCAAAGCAGGATGCACAAAAAGATTACAATATTGTTAAGCAGATGTAAGAGAAATCCTAGAGCATGGTATCTAATATGCACATATGAATGCTGGATGGCTAAGACATAATTTCAGGATGCACAGAATTCTTAAAGGCATGATTTCTAAAATGCACAAAGAGTTACAGGGTGATGGAGACATGATTTTGAATGCACAAGAGTAACAACTTTTATTTTAATGTTGTTTATTGTCCTAGGAGCAGGATTTCTAAGCGATAAAAATAAAGCATGGATGGGATGCTGAAAAAGTAGACATGAAATCCTAGAAACATGGTATCTAGTGCATGCTTGGCATGGTTTGAATGAACATGCTGGTCCTAAAACATTGATTCTAGTGCAGATAGAAACAATTTAAAGCTTAAAACATGATTTCTACCCGATGATGTTAACAGAACTATATAGCTACCCTCCCCACTTCACTAGCCATGCCCAATATATGTTTATAAATAATTATTACAGACCAGCTGAGTAAATTACATAAATAGATAAAGGAAAAGAAGAAGTTAAACTATAGGAAGCCTGAAAAACAGGCCCCAGATTCCCAGGACCTCAAGTGCCCAAATGTTTCATAGCCTTTCTCATATCCGGGTGTGTCAGAGTTCCCTAAGGACCTCAAGGGATCCCGGGCAGTTCTCACACCCAGATTTCATAACCATTATTGAGTAAGTGTAGTATGGAAGGGCCAGGGTGTGGGTGGACTGACCACTAATCCCTTGAGGACCTCAAAGACAGTAGAAATCCCGGTCATAGGAGAGCCGTTATGGCTGGGAGTGGTGGTGAGCCACCATAGTTGACGGCAAGAACGCAACGACGAGGGGAGATTAGGGTTAGGGCAGAGAAAGTTTGGGAGAGAAGGAGAGTGTGATGGCGGAGAGTGTGAGGGGGGAATGAGGGGTTTGGGGGGTAGTCGTTAGGTTAAATTAGGAAGGAAATAACCTGGACCTTTGATAAAAAATGATCAATGGCCAGGATTTGGGCGGATTTGGGTCGGGTAGTATTAGGATTTGGGCCTGGGGTCTTGAGCTAGTGTAGTTAGGTGTTTTGGGCTGGCTATGATTGGCTATAATGGAAATAAATGGGGCCATTTGTTAAACACCCAAGATAAATTAATTAAAAGAATTTTATAAAATAATTACTAATTATAAAAAATGAATTTGATGCATAGAAATGTTTTAAAAATGATTATTTGGTATTTCAAAATACAAAGGACTAATTTCTGGTAAAAAATAGTATAAAATCATATGCTTGGGCTATAATTGCAAAGTTATTATAATTATAGCCAAAAGATGCTAATTTGGATAATTATGAAATAATTTGGTCTTAATAGTACCATAAATAATAAACTAAATCAAGGAATGCCTTTGAAATATTTTGTAATGCAATTTTGTAATTATTTATTGAAATAAAATACAGGAAAAATTTATAAAATGTTGAAAAATTATGGAAAAATACCAATTGATATTAATGCATGATTTTGAAGGTACATATGCAATATAAAAAATATTTTGGGAAAAATTGGGTATCAACACTGTGTTCTCAACTTTTCTATGTCTGCTTTCTAAATTATAAGTGTATTTCCTCAACTTTTGTCCCTTAACCATTTTCCACTCCCTCTCATATGTTACCTGTACTATTCTAAATCTATCATTCTTGGCCAGCTAAAAGCCAAGCCCACCAAGTCTCTTACTATTGACCTCCCTAGTGTGAGCACTGCTCGGGGTCCACTTGAGACCCTTGTGAACTTTGACACACTAGGACTTGGGTTCTTTTGGCCATTCTCTTTACTTCTAATAACTGAGCTATCTATGACACTCACTTCTTCCCTCATTCTATCTATTGAACATGCAAGTTGTTTTGTTTAAGTAATTTCTGGGTAATTCGATGTTTGGTCATGTGGTCAATCTGTGGCTGTATTGTTTTGGCTTGGGTTCCTCTGTGATTTTTGGGTTGTGTTGATGGATATAGTTCCCTGTTAATCTGGGTGGGCTAGTTTGGTGAAGAAAGAGTTTTTATTGAAGGCCCAGGCAATGCTGGTATTTCTTTTGGGCCTGTTATAGATCCACTGTTATTGTTTGTATAATCCCTTGTAATTACATTCATTACTGGACATGTAATAAATTTGTAATAAACAATTGGGGGTGTTAGAAAAAATGGGGGGAAATGGGTATACTTAATGTTAGCATGAAAGGGTAGCATGTACTCTTATAATATTCATATGATTTACTTATTATCTAACCTGCTATATATGCCTTTCAATTTCTAGGTGCACTGTTAGAAATCATGTCATTGGGAGAATCACACACACACATACACACTACTCGTTTACCATCAAAGCATGAGTTCAAATGCTTCATTTATTTCTATGTCTACTGCTACGTGTTACTAGACAACATATCTATAGGAAATAAACATTCTTCCAATTTGAATAACTACTTCATATTCATTAGATACCAACATATCTATAGGAAATAAACATTATTCCAATTTGAATAACTACTTCATATTCATTAGATACCATGTCTACATGATGTCACTAGCTTATGTTCTATTGATTTTCACTTAGAAAGCATGTCTATAGGACCTTAATTAATCAATTAGCTACTGTTATTGTTATTTCTCCGCCTAGATAACCCGCTGATAGAGGTAAAGTGTTATAAAATCAAGGTTCGATTGTCAATTGCTAGAGATCCTGCCTATAGGATATTGTCATTCACTTAATATTGTTTATCCACTTGTAAAGGATTTGTTCCCGGAACTGTTCTCATTTGTTAGCTACGCCACTATTAGAAATCATGCCTATAGGACAATGTCACCTCTCTAAAATTGGTATCTAAAACCAGCGTTAACAGCCTCAAAGCTCACAAATGGTTTACTGCTTCCTCATCTAAGCCACTAAAAGCAGTAATCTTATGCATGCACGTTTTAATCCAAGGTCACATAGAAGCCATGTCTATAAGGCTTAATGATTTCTAATTGGCTTCTGTTCTGAAACTGTCCAATGCTCAATATGAGAACCTGTTTTGCGTGCATTTGTTGTTTAAGTGTGGAGGTTAACTTGAGCCCTTAACTGCCTTTACATGAAGTCCTACGTGTTTTGTATGTCGCCTAGTTTTAACATTCTGAGCAGCCTAAGTAAGGTCTAGAACCACCCAAATAGAGGTCCAATACCTTCTGGACCATAGGTATGGGACGGGTAGTGCATGCATAGGGAACGACTTAGAATTGAATTAGAGCGCTTTTAGGTAAACAACTTAAACATAATAATAGGGTAGCAGGAGATGATAGTCTGTGCCCGCTGAATAATATGGTTAACCCCTACCTCAAGTGAGTTACGAAGTATTATTTATGTTGCACGGGGTGATCCTTTAGGCTAAAAAACTTAGGACCCCCTTTTCTCTTCTTTATTCATCTAATCATCTAATATAGATTTAATAGTTATATCCTTGTAATCCTTATTTCTCATTGTGATAATAAATTTCTTTGACTTGTACTCTCTTTGTTTATCTTGCCTAATTATAATCCACATAGTCCTAAGTTCGGCCGGGACCCACAGTTGTGGACCTCGAAGAGTGCCTAATACCTTCTTTTTGAGGTAATTTGAGCCCTTACCCGATTTTTGGTGGCATTGACTAGTCAAACAGAGTTATCTGCATGATAGGTACTCTAACGCACCTTAAAAACCATTAGGTTGTGATCTTCTTTTGTTTTAACACCTCATCTCCTATCCAAAAGGTTTTAACATGTCAAAGCTCGCTTTCGCGAGAAAACGGGGCGCAACAACATGTCGACTCTGCTGGGGATATACTTAGGCTCTTACCATAATGAACTTGACTTATGTGGATTATTTTCTTTGTTATAAATGCACATAACTTCCCTTCCCCATCTCTATTTGTTTAAATTTGTTATAACATGCGCATCCCTTCCCTGTTCGCCATTGTTTGCTACGTCTTCTCTTTATTTTACTTAAAGACTGCTATATCATGCCTCACCCATCCCTACCCCCTTACTTGCTTTATTACATTCTCGCATATATTCCACTACCTAATTTCTTCCTTTGACTTTCTTTCTTATGTTTATCATGTTTTACCTTATCACTGTATTTATTTCTTTTACATATCTATCATGTAAATACTTGGAAACGTGTTATTATCTTTGCATAAAGCATGATCCACATCATACTCCACTCGTGCCAATAATAAACATAGAGACGCTTGATGAGTGTCCGCGCTCTTACAGAATTACCCTTTTTAAATCAGAAAGGCTTATTTGCGGTGGACTAGTTGATCAGCGGTGCAGTCGACGGCCCCGTGCCTTTCCCTCTCAAGTTGTCCACTTGAGAGTACTAGTTTAGACCATTCTAGAAACCTTACTCCAACATCAAGTGTACATGAATCATGTTAAACCTAGTACGGGTTATGACGTTGTTAACGTAATAGCCCGCTAAGATAAGCCTTGTCCAAAGTCCGACAGGATTTCCACAATCCCAATGGACACTACCATGTTATGTGCATTACTTGGAGAAAATATTCCAATATGTTGATCATTATTGTGTAAATGATCGAATTTTGATGGGATAAAGGCTAACTTTATTTGCTTGCAAAAAATGAGGCACGGAGTCCCCAGGTTCGGCATGGTCCAAAACATCCTACCTCTGCTGCTTGATTGGTGGAAAACTCTCGCGCCTTGAGACAAGAATCATGTGAGAAAGGTCCTTGGTAATTTGCCGTCATTGCTAGACATCCGACCAAATAGGGCATTGATCGAGGCCGCTACCATGTTTTGGGATGAGAAAAGGGCCTTCTTCCGTTTTGGTGACATAGAAATAACTCTTTCCTAGAAGAAATAGGAGACTTAACTAAGCTGCCATGGGATAGTCCAGGGTTATTAGTGCTAGAGAATCGCACCCATCGCGGTTTTCTAAAAATGCTAGGTTTCAAGAAAAATGACGAGTTGCTTTGTTTGAAGAAGTCATACATCCCATTTGAATTCCTTTATGAGCGTTATGGGCAGAGCAAGTCATATCGCCTTTATCATGATGAACTCGCCATTAATTCCTTGGGTTGGACACACCGTCAAGTTTATGTGTTCATTGTCTGCTTCTTGGGGTTGTTGATATTTCCAATGAAAGGGGAAATGATGCATACTCGTCTAGCCATGGTCGCCAGGATTCTGATAGAAGGCATTGAGGGAAAAACCTATACCATCATCCCCATGATCTTAGTTGAAATGTACCACGCTCTAGATCGGTGCAAACAGGGATTCGGGCACTTCAAAGGTTGTAATCTCTTACTTCAAGTCTGGTTGTTAGAACATTTTCAGTGGGAGAATATCGCCAAGAGCTTCTGTGTCAAACGTTGAATGACTACATAACTTACCATCACCCAAACAAGATGACATTTAACCCGTAGAAGTTTGCACAACCTGGAAATGTTCTGAGTTGGGTATGTTTCTTCAGCAATCTGACAGACGAGCAAATACATTGGATGTTTGAATGGTTTCCTAGCAGCGAGGTCATCATCAGATCAAGAGAGGCTACTCATCTGGTACTAATCGCGTTGAGGGGTATCTATCCTTATGCTCCCATAAGAGTAATGAGTCAAGAAGGAAGGAAACATGTTATACCTCGGGTTTCCAACATAGTCCAGTACAAAGCAGATTTTAAAGGGGACGTCATTCCAATCAAGTTCGAGGCACAACATATGTGGAAACAGAAGGTCATTGTGGAAAAGGATACTATCGAGCGAGACAGGTATCATGCCGGCCATGTACTTCTACCCATAATGGTTGGTAGACAATATAGTAGGAGACGTCCAGCCGGGAATTAATCTGAAAAATAGGATCATAGAAGACGCTGCTGAAGCACAAGTCAAGTATAGGATGTTATGTAAAAGGGTCTTCGAGTCTGAAGCTAGGCACCTGGAACAACACAAAGTGGATATGGAAGCGATCAATGAACGGAGGGAAATAACTACTAAGTCAACAGAGATATTGGAATATTTGGAGCAAGGGTTGATGGAGCTTGAGGGAAAAATGAGGAAGAGAATCTCAGATTGTCAGAACATGGATGGCAATGAGGGAGGGCATCTAGCAAAGGCTTACCTACTGTTGGATATGCGCGACCTGGGAAACCTGATTGATTGAGCTAAGAGAGTAAAGCACGGGAAAGGTCCTTCTGGGGCCAAGTAGATCAGGAAATTATGTTCTTTACTACTTTCTAGCTTAGTTTTAGATTTCGATGGTAATAAGGCAAACACCATTAGTAACTTTCTTATTATTGTCGATTTAGTAAGGATTTGATTCATTTTCGCATTAATAAAATGACGCAATTATTGGCACCAATTTTCTCCAAGTCTGTGTGTCGCTTAGTCCTACCTCGGGCACAACGAGGTCCCCCAAATTAGGACGCGAATTTATTACATAATTTTGCAAAGCGTGTTCAATATTGCAAGCATTCCCCATGGTTGGTTCGTGCATACTGGAATCATTAGCATATCACATTAGATCCAGAGGTCCTCTACCTCCTCCTCCACCAAGTGATCCTAAAAGCAGAAGAAAAGGGAAAGGAAAAATGGATGATTTAAGCGGTATCAGAAAAGACAATGCTACTATAGCAGAAAATGTTGAAACTTCATATGGCCGAAGCACTCCAGCACATAACGAATCGGTCTTACACCTGGAACATAAAATCTTGGAGCTAAAAGGGGAACTTGAGTAGGTCCGAAACTTGGAAAACCTTTACCTCACCTTAAACGTACCTGATGTCCACCAACAAAATCCAAATGCCCAAAACTAGGCACCACCCCAAAACACACCAAACCAAAATCCACCGTTGAATCCTCCCGCACCACATCAATACATCGCACCTACTCAGAATCATAACCCTCCACCGGTACCTACTCCTCAACAACACCATCATCATCCAGATCAATATCCACAAGCCACTACTTACACACCCCTCAAAATGCACCTCAACCTACTTCCGATCCTCAAAACTCGACTAACGACCACTCTTATGCCCAAATTACTGTAGTTCATCAAAGCAATCCCATATATGTGGAGACATTACCCCATACCCCAAAACAAACCCTATATATACCAGGATCAACCGAGAAGGACCTGCTCATCAAGAACATGACAGAAGAACTCAAGAAGATCACTGGGAGGGTTCAAAGCGTCGAAGGCGGTAAGGGCATTGAAGGTTTGAATTATGAGGATTGGTGCATTCAACCAGATGTGGAACTGCTGGAGGGTTGCAAACCTCCCAATTTCGAAATGTTCGATGGAACTAGTGTTCTGAAGGTACATTTAAGGACATATTGCGACAAACATTTTAGGAGTGGGAAAAGATGAACGGATCCGTATGATGTTGTTCATGTGAAGCCTCACAGGAGATGCTTTATCTTGGTACATCAGTCAGATCCCGAAGAAGTGGGTTAACTGGGTGAGCATGGCGTCAGACTTCATGGACCGATTTAGGTTCAACATAGAAAATGCACCAGACATTTTCTACATTCAATCTAAAAAAGAAACCAACAAAAACCTTCCACGAGTATGCTACTCGATGGAGATCCAAAGCTACGAAAGTGAGACCAGCACTTGAAGAAGAATAGATGAATAAGTTCTTCGTCAGATCTCAAGATCCACATTACTATGAAAGGCTGATGGTTATTGAAAATCATAAATTCTCTAACATCATCAAGTTGGGATAAAGAATAGAAGAAGGAATTAAGAGTGGAATGGTGACAAATTTTGAAGCACTATAGGCCAAAAATAAAGCTCTGCAATCAGGAGGTTTCTCGAAGAAGAAAGAGGTAGGTGTTGTGATGGTAGACCAAGGTCCAAAGTCCCCTGTCACATACCAAACACCTCCAACCACATACTAGCCTTCACCCCCAGATACCAACAATCGGATGCGACCTACCACACCTATAACACCCAACCCACATATTATCATTCACCACCACCGCCCGCCAAAATTACCAGAAACCAAGCCAAACTTCGACCACAGACCACCCAGACAATACACTCCAATTGCCGAACCCATAAACCAATTGTATTAGGGACTGAAGGATGCTGGTTATGTCACTCCCATTCTTCCATTCCTATGGAAAACTCTTCTCAGTGGATGGACCCAAACAAGACATGTGCCTATCATTTAGGCATGAAGGGCCATACCATTGATGAGTGTCGCACTTTGAAGGACAAGATTCAGACACTGATTGAACATGGTCATACAGGAAAAATAAGCCGCACCCAATGTTCGTAACAATCTACTCCTGGATCATAGAGGTGAGGGAGTGAAAAAGATAGAGACCGATGAAGAATGGGATCCGGAGGGGGATCCTAAAACATCTCCAGTCACCCTCATGCCCATTGTGGTATAAACCCAAGAACCATTTGAAGTCGAGCTAACTACACCAACACCATTTAAAGTTGAGGTAACCACACCTTCACAGTGATGGTAGCACCCATGCCATCTTATAAGTCTAATGCTATACCCTGAGATTATGTTGCGGAAGCAAGACAGAAAGGAAAAGAGAAAATGGAAGAAACAGGTGCAACACAAGGCATGACTAGAACTGGCAGGGTTTATACACTTGAGCACTTGGGAGGAACAAGCAAATAAGCTGCATCTAAGCCACCTATCATTGAAACTGGCCCTGACGACCTTTGGAGAAAATTGCAAGCGAGAGAATACTCTGTGGTTGACCATTTGAACAAAACTCCCGCTCAGATATCCATCTTAGCACTGCTGCAAAACTCCGAGACATACCAGAATGCCCCGATGAAGGTGCTGAGTGAAGCTTATGTACCCACCAACATCACTAGGCCAACATGGCCAGGCATGTACTGGAAATCCATAAAATCACTTTTCATGAAGACGAGCTGCCACCAGAAGGACTAAGTCACAATAAGGCACAGTGCATCACGATACAATTTGAGGATAAGTTCATTTCCAGGGTCCTGATAGACGGGGGTTCAAGTCTCAATATATGTCCACTGACTACTCTGAAGAGGTTAGGTAAAGGACTGAACGAGATACGAGCAGGAAGCATGAATGTGAAGGCGTTCGACGGATCTCAAAGGGCCACAATCAGAGAAATCAACCTCAGCCTATAGATGGGACCAACCAGGTTTGATGTGGAATTTCAAGTGCTAGATATATCTGCTACCTAAAATCTATTATTGGGACGATCCTGGATACATGCCACTGGGGCCATGGCTTCTACTCTACATCAGGATGTAAAGTTTGAATGGAACTACCAGGAGGTATCATCCGTAGAGAGGGAGTAATCCCATCTATACCAATCAGGTTGTTTCAGTCATCGAGAATAGGAGGAAGCTGGGTGGAGAAACATACCATCGCATCGAGCGCGTCCATGCAATTGAAAAGGATAAATGGTGGAGCAATAAAATATAAATCATACTACTATGGACAGGGTATGAACTTGGCAAGGGTCTCGGCAAGAATCTCTAAGGGATCACCAAACCGTTACAGCCAAAGCGTCATGGTACAACTTTCGGGCTTGGGTACGAATATACTTGGTAAGAGTACCAGGATTGGTCACCACTATGGTGTGATCCTTATTATCCAACCAAACATTTCATCAAGCTGACATGATGTGGGGGTCTGAGGAAGATGAAGCCTTAGCTGGTATAAGGAATCTGTTTCTAGACGACGAAGACATGGATTGCAATGCGATAGTTGAGGCAGATGAGGGGGAAGACCTTACTATTCAGATCGTGGAGAAAGGAGATGTTATCAAAAATTGGACTGCTTCACCATCCCGGGCCCGTCGAGTTCCTGGGTAGCCTGGCAATTAGCATCAATCATTTTGTAAAGCAATTTTTAGCATCTAAGACACTTTCTGTACTTTGTTTTGAACGTACTTTGTTTTGAAATAATTGCTCGAGTCATCGAGCCGTATTTGTTGACATTTTCAAGGTTTTATTAATGCATTGCTATTTTGGTATTTATTATTATTCTTTACATTTTCTCTCTACATCATTATTATTACCTATCCCGATGAATCCATGACTGTGACATGTAATGAGATAATGCAACATAAGGATAGTGATTCAAAGGATCTGGAAGACGATATAATACCTGAGGAAATTGTCAGAGAAGTGGAGAACTTTGAAAACAAGCCTAAGTGTAATTTAGACGAGACTGAGACAGTTAACTTAGGGGACTCCGAAACGGTCAAGGAAATGCGTATAAGAAAATCATCTATCACCATCAGAGAAGGAAGAGTATGTCCGATTCCTAAAAGAGTATGAAGATATCTTCGCATGGTCCTACGATGATATGACTGGTTTGAGCACATTCATAGTGGCTCACAAGCTACCTATGAATCCCACGTGTTCACCGGTAAAACAGAAGCTCAAACAATTCAAGCCAGATATGAGTTTGAAGATAAAAGAGGAGGTCACTAAGAAAATCAAAGCCAAGGTTCTCAGAGTGGTTGAATATTCAACCTGGTTGGCTAACATTGTGCCATTTCCGAAGAAAGATGGGAAAGTCAGAGTGTGTGTTGATTGCCGAGATTTGAACAGGGTGAGTCCCAAAGATGATTTCCCATTGCCTAATATATACATATTGATCAACAATTGTGCCAAGCATGAACTCTAGTCCTTTGTGGATTGCTTCGCGGGGTATCATTAGATCTGGATGGATGAAGAGGATGCCGAAAAGACAACTTTTATCACGCCATGGGGATGTACTGTTATAAAATGATGTCGTTCGGTTTGAAGAATGCTGGAGCCACTTACATGAGAGCCATGACAACCATTTTCCACGACATGATACACAAAGAAATAGAGGTGTACGTGGATGACGTCTTCATCAAATCTAGAAGAAGTACAGATCATATAGCAGACTTGAGGAAATTTTTTGATTGTCTTCAAAGGTACAATCTGAAACTGAATCCTGCAAATGTGCCTTCGGAGTTCCTACCGGAAAGTTGCTAAGATTCATCGTCAGTCACCGAGGGATTGAATTAGAACCGTAAAAGGTCAAAGCTATACAGGACTTGCCACCTCCGAAGAGTAAGAAAGATGTGACTAGCTTTTTAGGGCGTCTCAACTACATCATCCGTTTCATAGCACAATCAACCGTGATCTGTGAGTCGATCTTCAAGATGCTGAAGAAAGATGTTGCAACAAGCTGGACTAAAGAATGTCAAAAAGTCTTCGACAAAATCAAGGAGTATTTATCGAAACCACTTATTCTGGTCCCACCAGAACCAGGAAGACCTTTGCTGCTTTATTTGTCCGTACTAGATGGGGGTTTTGGCTTTGTTATTGGAACAACATGATGAGACTGGAAGAAAGGAACAGGCAATATATTATCTGAGTAAGAAATTCACACCCTACAAAGCCCGGTACTCTTTACTGGAGCGCACCTGTTGCGTTTTGACATGGATTGCTCAAAAGGTGAGGCATTACTTCTGTGCATACACCACATATCTCATATCAAGGATGGATCCGCTAAAATACATCTTCCAGAAGCCCATGCCTACAGACGGTCAAAAGGCGAGCGTTGGCAGATCATTTCGAAAAAAATTCCTGTAAATAGAGAATACGAACCATTGAAAACGTATTTTCCTGATGAAGATGTATCATTCGTAGGAGAAGATATCACAGAATCCTATGATGGTTGGAGAATGTTCTTCGATGGAGCTGCAAACTTCAAAGGAGTGGATATCGGAGCTGTCTTAGTATCGAAACTAGCCAACACTATTCGATATCTGCAAAACTCAAGTTTTCATGTACCAAAACTATGGCAGAATATGAGGCTTGCGTCTTGGGACTCAGGTTGGCCATTGACATGAATATTCAAGAGTTTCTAGTAATTAGAGATTCCGATCTTTTGGTGCATCAGGTTTTAGGAGAATGTGCTACCAAGAACACCAAAATATTACCATATCTATAATGTGTACAAGAGATGATCAAGAGGTTCACGAAGATAGAGTTCAAACATGTTCCGAGGATTCAGAACGAGTTCGCATATCCATTGGTCACTTTATCTTCCATGATATAACACCAGTCAAGAATTTCATCGATCCTATCCCAATAGGAATTCATAAGCAACCGGCTTATTGTGCTCATGTTGAAGAATAAAGTGACAGAAATCTGTGTTTCCATGACATTAAAGAATACTTGGCAAAGTGAGAGTATCCGAAATACGTAACTCATACTCAGAAGCGCACACTCCGAAGGTTAGCCAACCATTTCTTTCAAAACGGAGGAATTCTGTACTGAAGGACTCCAGACCTAGGATTATTATGGTGTGTTGATGCGAAGGAAACGTCCAGATTGCTCGAGGAAATACATGCTAGAACCTGCAGACCGCACATGAATGGCTTCGTCTTAGCCAAGAAAATACTAAGGGGGGATATTTCTGGATGACTATGGAAATAGACTGCATAAAGTATGTCAAGAAGTGTCACTAATGCCAGATACATGCTGATATGATACGAGTGCCACCCGAAGAACTCAATACAACAAGTGCACCCTAGCCTTTCTCCGCTTGGGGCATGGATGTCATTGGTCCAATCTAACCTGCTGCTTCACATGGGCATAGGTTCATTCTAGTGGTCACAGAATATTTCACAAAGTGGGTTGAGGTTGCATCTTACAGAGATGTAACTGAGAAGTTCATTGCAGATTTTGTTCGGGATCAAGTTGTTTGTCGGTTCAGAATACCAGAGTCAATCATTACCGACAATGCCTCCAATCTTAAAAGTGATCTAATGAAGGCTATGTGTGAAACTTTCAAGATCAAGCATAAGAATTCCACAGCATACATGTCACAAATGAACGGAGCCGTAGAAGCCTCCAACAAGAACATCAAGAAGATACAAAGGAAAATGGTAGATAATTACAAGAAATGGCACGAGAAGCTGTCGTTTGCTCTGCTCGGATATCATACCACAGTTCGCACATCAAATGGGGCAACTCCTTACCTATTGGTTTACGGTATGGAAGCGGTTATTCCCGCTGAAGTAGAAATCCCTTCTCTAAAAATCATACAAGAAACTGAGCTCAGCGACGCAGAATGGGTAAAGAGCCGCTACGAACAATTGGATCTCATTGACGAAAATAGAATGAATGCGGTTTGTCACGGTCAACTCTACCAAAACAGAATGTCCAAAGCTTTCAACAAAAAATTCAGACCAAGGCAATTTGCACCGGGGCAAATTCAGACCAAGGCAATTCGCACCAGGACAAAAAATTGATCACATTTCATTAATCTATTGTTGTTTTCATCATTTAACCAAGGAATTTGAGTGTGAAAGTTGGAAAAATGAGGTAAAATTTCCCAATCCAAATTCTGAGTTTTGAGTGGCATTTAGGCATAAAATTTGGATAATTTTGGTATGAGTGAACTCGTGAGTGAATGAGTGTTCATAATTTGAGACTTTTACTCGATTCCGAGACGTGGGCTCGGGGAGGATTTTTAGGTGTTTTTCTATTTTCTTGTCTTTGGTTTGATTTCATTAGCTAGATTAGTTACTTATAGCTATATTTACGTTATGTAATTTATTTTATTAGATTTGGGCCACTCGGAGTTTGATACTCGTGGCAAGAGCGTGATTTCGGATTGATTTGAGCTTGGTTCGAGATAAGTGGCTTGCCTAACCTTGTGTGGGGGACTTCCCCTTAGGATTTGGTACTGTTTGATATATGAGCGTCGTGTACGTGAGGTGATGAGTACGTACACGGGCTATTTGTTGCAAAACTCCATTTTTCACTAAATCATAATATGTTCTTTCTTGTTTGAAATACACTAGCTTATGTAACTACCGTGTTTAGATTAGAAAAACATGTCTATGTGTTTTAACTGCCTATAGCATGTTTAATAAAATTTCATGATTTCTTTGATGTGAACTTAGTCTAAGCTGTAGATTTCTTGCTGTAACTGTTATTTTTATTGATTGAGCTGCATATCTACTTTGGGACTACAAAACGGTATTTCGAGAGATCCCCCTGTACATCATATTTACTTTGGGACTATAGAACGATATTCCAGGAGATCCCCCAACACTGTATATTTACTTTGGGACTACGGAACGGTATTCCGGAAGATCCCCCTGCACCTTTACGTTTGGGACTATGGTACGGTATCCCGGGAGATCCCCTGTTGCTATTACCGTGTTCTGAGCTGTTGGCTTCCATTGAATTCTATTCCTGTTAGATTTTCGTATTTGTTTTACTATAATATTTCCCTCTGTATTATTTCATTATATTTATACCAATAGGGCCTTGACCTGATCTCGTCACTACTTGACCAAGGTTAGTCTTGGCACTTACTGGGTACCATTGTGGTGTATTCATGCCCTTTCCTGCACATGTTTTCTATGTGCAGATCTAGGTACTAACTATCAGCCTCGAGTCTAGTTGTGTGGTTGCTGCTTCAGGAGATTTTAAGGTACATCTGCCCGTATCCGCAGACCTCAGAGTCCTCTTCTATCCCCTTGTGTTGATCTCCCCTGTTTCTTCAGACATTAGTGTATAGAGTAGTTAGAAACTCTTAGAAGCTTGTGACTGGCAACATTTTGGGTTTTGGGAAAAATGATTATTGTATAGGCCGAGTGGCACCATTTTTGCTTATTAACTATATCTATTAGCTATTGTCTTGTGTTTTCATTTCATTTTTCCGCAATATTAGGCTTACCCAATCGTAGAGACTACATGCCGTCATGATAGTTCACGGAGGGAGAAACTGAGTCGTGACGAGTTGATATCAGAGTTATAGGTTCACAGGAGTCGTGAGTCACAAGCCAATTTATTAGAGTCTCGTGGATCGGTACGGAGACGTCTGCACTTGTCTTCGGGAGGCTATAGAACTATTAAGAACAATCATATTTCTTTGATTTCCTTATTGTGCGAGTTATTGACATCAAAATTCTAAAATTTTCTATTATATTCTTTCTCACAGATGATGAGGACCCGTACCGGAAGGACCGATGATTAGGCACTCGAGCCCCCTTCCAGAGCCTCCAGAGGCTGGGGTCGGTGTAGAGACGACCACGTGGTGCTGCCAGAGCACCTACGCGAGCTACGGCAAAGGAGTCCCCAACAGCTCCAGCTAGAGGGCTGGCACCAGAGGTTCCTATTGTTGCTCCATCCCTCCAGGAGACCTTAGCTCAGTTGATGAGCATGTTCAGCACTTTAGCTCACGCTGGACTGATTTTGATAGCTCCCACCACGTCTCAGGCCGGGGGAGGGGCAAAGACTCCTACAGCCCATACTCCTGAGCAGAGGGTCCAGGTTGATCAGGCCCCAAAGTTTATTCCTATGCCCCCAGTGGCTCCGGTTCAGCATGAGACCAGGGTAGTTGCTTCTAAGGAAAAGCAGTTCAGACTTGAGAGGTACAAGAAGTACCACCCACCCACTTTCAGCGGATTAGCTTCAGAGGATGCTCAAGGTTTTCTTGAGGAGTGTCATTGTATCCCTCGCACTATGGGCATAGCGGAGATGAGTGGGGTTTCTTTTACCACTTTCCAGCTGAGGGGAGCAACATATCAGTGTGGCATGCCTATGAGTTGAGTAGTCCGGATGAGGCAGCCTCACTCGCTTGGACTAAGTTCTCAGATATGTTTTTGCGTGATTATGTCCCTCAGAGCCTCAGGGATGCTTGGCACGCAGAGTTTGAGCAGTTACACCAGGGTTCTATGATTGTGTCGGAGTATGCAGTCTGTTTCAGTGAGTTGGCTCGGCATGCACCAGCTTTGGTTGCTACAGCCAGAGAGAGGGTTCGTCGCTTCATTGAGGTACTCCACCCCAGTATTCGGACCAATATGGCCAGGGATTTAGAGACGGACATCTCTTATCAGCAGGTCGTGAGCATTGCCATGAGAGTAGATGGCATGCTTGTCCGGGACAGAGAGGAGAGAGAGGCCAAGAGGTTTCGAGAGACTTGTCATTATTCAAGGGCTTGTACACCAGCAGCACGCCATGGTAGGATTTTTGTGAGCCACCTCGTTCATTTATATCTTCCAGCAGTCAGTGGTGTTTTAGCTTTTCTTAGGCCTCAGGAGCCTTATTATGCACCACCGGTATCCAGTGTGCCTCTAGCTCGGGGTTCTATTAGCGGCCAGTCCAGCAGGCCAGCTCTGAGCCAGTCTCAGCCACCGCGTCCTCCGAGGGGTTGTTTTAAGTGTGGTGATACTCGTCATATGGTTAGGGATTGCCCCAGACTCAGGAGGGGTGCACCTCCACAGACTTCTTAGCCACCACGTGCTCCACCGGGTCCTCCGGCCATTCTTCCAGCCCCAGCTGCCATCCCATCTACTCAGCCGACCCGAGGTAGAGGTCGGGGTGGTAGAGGTCACCCTAGAGGGGGAGGCTAGGCTAGATACTATGCCCTTCCAGCTCGTTAAGAGGTAGTTATTTACGATTTTGTTATCACAGGTATTGTTCCAGTCTATCATAGAGATGCATCGGTATTATTTGACCCAGGATCTATGTATTCATATGTGTCTTCTTATTTTTTGCCACATTTGGGGGTATCTTGGGATTCTTTGAGTTCCCCTGTTTATGTATCTACTCCTGTTGGAGATGCGTCGGTATTATTTGACCCACATGGTCATTTCATTTCTTAAGGCTCAGTGAATGATTGAGAAGGGGTGTGATGCGTATTTGGCCTATGTGAGAGATGTCAGTATTGATACCCCTACAGTTGAGTCAGTCCTGGTAGTAAGGGACTTCCCTGATGTGTTTCCAACTGATCTTCCGGGCATGCCGCCCAACAGAAATATTGATTTTGGTATTGATCCATTGCAGGCACTCAGCCCATATCTATTCCTCCTTACCTTATGGATCCTCCTAAGTTGAAGAAGTTGAAGGAGCAGTTGCAGGAGTTGCTTGATAAGGGCTTCATTAGCCAAGTGCGTCACCTTTGGGTGCTCCGGTCTTGTTTGTAAAGAAGAAGGAGGGGTCTATGCATATGTGCATTGATTATCGCCAGCTGAACAAGGTTATAGTGAAGAACATGTATCCATTGCCTCGCATTGATGATTTATTTGATCAGTTACAGGGTTCCATGGTGTTTTCCAAGATTGACTTGCATTCTGGTTATCACCAGTTGAAGATTCTGGAGCCGAATATCTCGAATACTTCCTTCAGGACCAGATATTGCCATTATGAGTTTCTTGTCATGTCTTTATGGCTGACCAATGCCCCAACAACCTTTGTGCATTTGATGCACAGTGTGTTTTGGCCTTATCTTGACTCCTTCGTCATTGTGATTATTGACGACATTCTGGTGTATTCCCAGTCTTAGGAATATCATGAGCAGCACCTGAGGAATGTGCTTCAGAATTTGAGGGAGAAAAGGTTGTATGCAAAATTTTCTAAGTGTGAGTTCTGGCTTGATTTAGTGGAATTCTTGGGTCACGTAGTATCTAGTGATGGGATCAAGGTAGATCCGAAGAAGGTGGAGGCAGTGCAGAGTTGGCCTAGACCATCATCAGCTTCAGAGATCCGTAGTTTCCTTGGTTTAACGGGATATTACCATCACTTTGTAGAGGGGTTTTCATCTACTGCAGCACCTATAATGAGGCTGACCCAGAAGGGTGCTCCATTCAGGTGGACACAAGAGTGTGAAGGAAGCTTTCAGAAGCTCAAGACAGCTTTGACTACAACCCTAGTATTAGTATTGCCTACAAGTTCGAGGTCTTACACTATCTATTATAAGGCCTCGAGGATTGGTCTTGGCGCGGTGTTGATGCAGGACCGTAGGGTAATTTTCTATGCGTCCAGACAGTTGAAGGTGCATGAGAAAACTTATCATGTCCACGATATGGCGTCATTATTTGTACAGTGTTCCTTGTGAGATCTACATTGATCACCGAAGTTTGTAGCACCTGTTTAAGCAAAAGGACAGATGGTTGGAGCTACTAAAGATTATGAAATCACTATATTGTACCACCCGAGGAAGGCCAATGTAGTGGCCGACACCTTGAGTCGTCGGGCGGAGAGCTTGGGGAGTTTGACATATCTTCCAGCAGCAGAGAGACCCTTAGCATTGGATGTGCATGCTTTAGCCAGCCAATTTGTGAGACTGGATATTTCGGAGACGAGCTGAGTATTGTCTTGTGTGGTCGCTCGGTCTTCTCTTTATGACCATATTAGGGAGCGTCAGTATGATGACCCCCATCTTCTTGTCCTTCGGGACAGGGTTCAGCGAGGTGATGCTAGAGATGTGACTATTGATGATGACGGCGTGATGAGGATGCAGGGCCGGATATGTGTGCCCAATGTGGATAGGCTTCGGGAGTTGATTCTTGAGGAGGCCTACAACTCGCGGTATTCCATCCATCCCGGTGCCGCGAAGATGTACCAGGATTTGAGATAGCACTATTGGTGGAGGAGGATGAAGAAGGATATAGTTCGGTTTGTGGCCAAGTGTCTCAACTGATAGCAAGTCAAGTATGAGCATCAGAGATCAGGTGGCTTGCTTCAGAGGTTAGAGATCCCAGAGTGGAAGTGGGAGCGGATCACCATGGATTTTGTAGTTTGACTCCCATGTACTTCGAGAAGTTCGATGCTATTTGGGTGATTGTGGATCGGCTGACCAAGTCAGCTCATTTCATCCCAATGATGACTACTTACTCTTCAGAGAGATTGGCTGAGATTTACATCAGAGAGTTTGTCTGCCTTCATGGTGTCCCAATTTCCATTATTTCAGACAGAGGTAAACAGTTCACATCACAATTTTGGAAAGCCGTACAACAGGAGTTGGGTACTAGGGTAGAACTGAGCACAACCTTTCACCCTTAGACCGACGGGCAGTCCGAGCGCACGATTCAGATTCTAGAGGATATGCTCTGTGCTTGTGTGATGGAGTTTGGAGGGTCATGGGACCAGTTCTTGCCACTTGCGCATTTTTCCTACAACAACAACTATCGGTCCCGCATTCAGATGGCACCATATGAGGCTCTGTATAGTAGGCGGTGTCGGTCCCCAGTGGGTTGGTTTGAGCCGGGTGAGTCTCGATTTTTGGGTACAGACTTGGTCCAGGATGCCTGGATAAGGTGAAGGTGATTCAGGATAGACTTCGCACAACCTAGTCCAGATAGAAGAGTTATGCGGGCCCGAAGGTTCGCGATTTAGCATTCATGGTTAGAGAGCGGGTCTTGCTTCGGGTATCTCCTATGAAGGGTGTCATGAGGTTCGGGAAGAAGGGCAAGCTGAGCCCGAGGTACATTGGTTCTTTTGAGATATTGCGGCGTGTTGGGGAGGTTTTTTATGAGCTTGCTCTACCCCCCAGCCTAGCAAGAGTTCATCCGGTATTCCACGTTTCGATGCTCCAGAAGTATCACGGTGATCCGACTCATGTATTGGGTTTCAGTTCAGCCCTGTTGGACAAGGATCTATCTTATATTGAGGAGCCAGTGGCTATCTTGGACAGTCAGGTTAGAAAGCTAAGGTCAAAGAACATTGATTTAGTAAAGGTTCAGTGGATGGGTCAGCCGGTCAAGGAGGCGACTTGGGAGACCGAGCGGGATATGCGCGGCCGTTATCCTCATCTTTTCTCAGCTTCAGGTATGTTTTTATACTCGTTTGAGGACAAATGATTATTTTAAGAGGGGGAGGATGTAACGACCCATCCGTTCATTTTGAGAGTTAGATCCCCAATCCCCTATTAACTGTTTTCCCTGTATCTTATTATGCTATTTTGGGTTGCCGAGAGGGTTCGTGTTGATCTTTGAAACGAATTGAGACCCTTAGTCTCTTATTTGGGAGCTTAAGCTGGAAAAGTCGACTGGATGTTGACTTGTGTGTAACGACCTTGGATTTGAATTTTGATGGTTCCATTAGCTCCATTAGGTGATTTTGGACTTAGGAGCGCGTCCGAAATGTGATTTGGAGGTCCATAGTAGATTTAGGTTCGAATTGGTGAAAATTTGAATTTTGGCGATTTTGGTCGGCAGTGGAAATTTTGATATCGAGCCCGGGAATTCCAGAAGTGGGAATAGGTTCGTAGGGTCATTTTTGACTTGTGTGTAAAATTTGGAATGATATTTGATATGTTTCGACGTCGTTTGTAGAATTTGGAAATTTCAAAGTTCATTAGGCTTGAATCCGTGCATAACTCGTGTTTCTGATATTGTTCGATGTGATTCGAAGGCTCGACTAAGTTCTTATGGTGTTTTATGATTGGTTGGTATATTTGGTTGAGGTTCCGGGGGTCTCGGGTGTGTTTCAGATGCTTAACTGATTAAAATTTGGACTTAGGCAATTGCTGATGTTGTTGTATCTGGTGTAACCGCACCTGCGCACTTTGGGCCGCAGGTGCAGAGCCGCAAAAGCGGCTATGGAACCGCATATGCTGATTTGGACCTTGTCAGCTAGGATCGCAGGTGCGGAGAAGAGTCCGCAGAAGCGGAACCGCATGAGCGGTTGGGGGACAGCAGAAGCGGGCTCGCAGGTGCGGCCTAGTTCTCGCAGATGCGTCCCAACTCATTTAAGCGGTCCTGGATCGCAGAAGTGAAAATCACTGGGCAGAAAAGGGGCAGATTCAAGGGTTTGTTGTTTATTTAACAAAATTCGATTGTGAGCTTGGAGGAAGGCGATTTTTAGAAAGTTTTTCAGAGGAAATCTTTGGGTAACGATTCCTAATCCTATTTTGATCATATATCATTAATTTATTGTTGTTTTAATCATTTAATCAAGGAATTTGAGTGTGAAAGTTGGGAAAATAGGGGAAATTCCCTAATCATTTGAGTTTTGAGTGGGATTTAGGCATCGGATTTGGATAATTTTGGTATGAGTGAACTCGTGAGTGAATGGCTGTTCATAATTTGTGACATTTACATGATTCCGAGACGTGGGCTCGGGGAGGCTTTCTGGGCATTCTTATATTTTCTTGCCTTTGCTTTGATTTCATTAGCTAGATTAGTTACTTGTAGCTATATTTACGTTATGTAATTGATTTGATTAGATTTGGGCCACTCAGAGTTGGATACTCGTGGCAAGAGTGTGATTTCGGATTGATTTGAGCTTAGTTCGATGTAAGTGGCTTGCCTAACCTTGTGTGGGGGAATTCCCCTTAGGATTTGATACTGTTTGATATATGAGCGCCGTATACGTGAGGTGATGAGTACGTACACGGGATACTTTTTGCAAAACTCCATTTTTCACTAAATCATAATATGTTCTTTCTTGTTTGAAATACACTAGCTTATGTAACTACCCTGTTTAGATTAGAAAAGCATGTCTATGTGTTTTAACTGCCTATAGCATGTTTAATAAAATTTCCTGATTTCTTTGATGTGAACTTAGTCTAAGGTGTAGATTTCCTTGTTGTAACTGTTATTTTTATTGATTGGGCTGCATATTTACTTTGGGACTATAGAACGGTATTTCGGGAGATCCCCCTGTACATCATATTTACTTTGGGACTACAGAACGATATTCTGAAAGATCCCCCAACACTACATATTACTTTGGGGTTACGGAACTGTATTCCGGAAGATCCCCCTGCACATTTATGTTTGGGACTATGATACGGTATCCCGGGAGATCCCCTATTGCTATTACCGTGTTCTGAGTTATTGGCTTCCATTGAATTCTATTCCTGTTAGAATTCCGTATTTGTTTTACTATAATATTTCCCTCTGTCTTATTTCATTATATTTATACCAATAGGTCCCTGACCTGATCTCGTTACTACTCGACCGAGGTTATGCTTGGCACTTACTGGGTACCATTTTGGTGTACTCATGCCCTTTCATGCACATGTTTTTCGTGTGTAGATCCAGGTACTAGCTATCAACCTCGAGTCTAGTTGCGTGGTTGCTGCTTCAAGATACTTCAAGGTACATCTTCCCGCGTCCGCAGACCTTGGAGTCCCCTTCTATCCCCTTGTGTTGATCTCCCCCTGTTTTCTTCAAACATTAGTGTATAGAGTAGTTAGAAACTCTTAGAAGCTTGTGACTGGCAACATTTCGGGTTTTGGGGAAAATGATTATTGCATATGTCGAGTGGCACGGTTTCTGCTTATTAACTATATCTGTTAGCTATTGTCTTGTGTTTTCATTTATTTTTCCGCAATATTAGGCTTACCTAGTCGTAGAGACTAGGTGCCATCACGACAGTTCACGGTGGGAGAAACCGGGTCGTGACAATGGTCCAAAGGGAATATGCATCCTATTTAAATTGTCGCAATAAACCATATATATATATTCTCATGCGCCGTGTTTTAAGTTTTGCAGGTAACCCAGGAAGTAACCGTTCTTCAAACAAGAGAAGTCTTCGCTCCCATTTTCGTTCAGAACGTTCACATCCTGCAAATGTTTCAAATATAATCGACCACCATCAATTACCCTCCTTTTACTCTATGACTGTTAAGATATTTGCTCGGTGATACATCCGTAAAGTTTCAAATTCACATTCATGAATCCGCATAAATTCATCTGATACTATCCTACCCAAAAGAACCCTTTCAGAAACATACGACCATTCCTATAGCAACTCCATCCGTTTCGTTCACCGTTGGATCCTGAACTACACACGGCCTGATTCCCGTAACACCGGGGATCTGTAGGCAACTTTGGAACCAGGGTTCGGTCCTTAATTTTCTTAAATCACATCATTCCTCACTTAATTCGGCCAAAGTTGGTCATCATTTTCTTTACCCGATAACTCTTTCATCATTCCCGGGTAAAGAGAGTCAGCTGTTGATACCCAAGTTTGCCCTCATATTTTCCCAAATAATATATATACTTTCAAAACATCAATTTTTTTTAGGTCGTAATTTAGCTTATAAATCTATAAGAACATTTTCTGTAATTGTCCATAATTTTTAACGCTTTTAGCTTGATTTTCCTGTACTTAAATTACTTGAATAGTTGTTAATTACTCCCTCAAATTATTTTGTGATGACTTAGTTACCTCAAAATTATTATTTTCACCTATAATACAAGTTTTAAATTTTTTACTCCATTTTATATAATTACATTAGGATTTATAAGCTATTTGCATAATTTTGCAGTAATAGCCTATACTCATCCATAATTGCTTTTTATTTATGTTATTTGTGTCAAAAGAGAATTTTTATATTTTTATAATGCTAAATTATTATTTTATTTATTTTAGTACATAAATAATATTTTTATTTATTTTTAATCATTTTTATAAATTTTGCATATTTAAATAGTAGCCCAGATTTAAACTAATTTCGGACCAAAATGGCCCATCGCCTTAGCCCAATAGATCCCAAGCCCAAACCAGGCGACCCTCGTAACCAACCCGGTCGCGACCCACTTAATAACCCGCCCCGCTTCCCCGTTTGATCTTGGTCGTTGATCTTAAATGATAAAAGACCCATAATTAACCTACTCGTTCCTTTATATTACCCCTTACCCAAAACCCTAGCCCATTTCTGCCAACCCGCCACCCCTAAACGCTCAATATCCCTTCTCTCTTCTGAAGAACCCTAACCTCCTCCCCTTAATTCCCTCTTTTAATCCCACTGATAATGGGATTCCCCCATTATTTACGTACCATATCAGTGTTCCTTCGTTATTGGGTGTTTCTCCATGGTATTACATAAGTACTTGCTCTTTTTGGCAAGTGTAAACCTCCGAATCATGGGAAATTATCTTCACCCTTCAAAATCTGGATGATATCTCGTCAATATGCATCATGGCAAGGCTATACGAGTTCGATTAGCCAAGATCTCCGGCCAATCTCCGATTTCTGTCAACTAGGGTTTACTTAATCTTTCCCTGATATGATTTTAACTGATTCTACTTAATATTATTTCCTTATTTATGTTAGTTTTACAATATTTTCTTGTTTGTTTGCCGGATTTCCACAACTATATAAACCCCTCCCCATTCCCCTTTAAGACAGACCTTAATTGCTAGTTTTTCACGAAAATTGGAGCTATCACTTTAATTTCTCTCGTTCTCTCGTTCTATACCTTGATTTTTGGCCGGCTGAAAGCAAAGCCCGTCGAGATTCGACTTTTCAACCTTTTCTTGGTGCAAGCACTGCCCGAGGTTCCTTTTAAGCCCTTGGGAACTTTGTCGCATTGAGATTATGAGTTCTTGTTCTTTGTTGATATTCAGGACATTGTAGGATTTGTTCTTTCTAATTGTCCGTTTAACTAGTAAGTCACTTGGTTTTGCAGTTTCGTTCTTATGTGTTTATGATTTACACATTCTTACCTATGAAATTCATGGCTTAATGTGTTTATGGGCTACTTTTGTGCAACTTTGATTAGCTTTGCACTTGATTTGAACCTCTTTAGCATTTAATTTCACCTAATGCTGCCAGTTCAGAGACATGTTTATGCCTAATTTGAACCCTCTTAAGTTCGTTTAGCTAATGTGTTCTGGGTTACTCCTGCATGCAACTTTGTTAGATTTGCATTTGTTTTGAATATCTTTAGCATTTAATTTTACCTAAAAGTTGCCAATTCTGAGGTATGTTATTTGCATGTGCTTCATCTAAATAAATTGAACCTTTTTAAGTTCATTAGTCTACTGTGTCAATACCTGAATGCCTACATTTGCTATTTGACATGAGCTTTCTTTCCCACTCTGCTCTGGCAGACTTGCATATGTAATGTGTTCTAATCTATGTTAAGACTCTTTCTATCAACTATGATCTGCTCCCCTGTTAATATGTCTCATAGCATGTCTCTGTTTTACCTAATCCTATATCCTTAGTAATTGTTTGAAACCTTTAGAATGGTTATCTTAGTTTGTGTTTCCATACAATGTTTGATACTTTTATGTCTCATGTTATAAGTTAACATGGCTATCTTATGATATTTTGATGAATCTTTAGCATAATTTGGACCTTTGAGCTTTAAACCTTTTAAGTTAGTGCCTCACTTAGACGTGTGTGATAATATGCACCTTAGTATGATAATCTAGTTGATCTTGTAATCTCAGGGAACTTAATTCTCCTCTAACTCCCAATGTGCTTTATTCCAATGTGATATTTTGCTAAGTATTGAATATGCTTCTAAATCTTGTTGACCTTCTTAATTAACTGTTCTGTGTTCTCAGCTTTGTTATGTCTTCTTTCTAAACTATAAGTGTATTTCCTCAACTTTTGTCCTTTAACCATTGTCCACTCCCTCTCATATGTTACCTATACTATTCTAAACCTATTATTCTTGGCCAGCTAAAAGTCAAGGTCACCAAGACTCTTGCTATTGACCTCCCTAGTGTGAGCACTGCTCGGGGTCCACTTGAGACCCTTATGAACTCTGACACACTAGGACTTGGGGTCTTTTGGCCAATCTTTATACTTCTAATATCGGAGCTATCTCTGACACTCAGTTCTTTCCTCATTCTATCTATTGAACATGCAAGCTATTTTTTAAGTGATTTCTGGGTAACTCGATGTTTGGTCATGTGTTCAATCTGTGGCTATCTTGTTTTGGCTTGGTTTCCTCTGTGATTTCTGGGTTGTGCTGATGGATATAGTTCCATTTTAATCCGGGTGCGCTAATTTGGTGAAGAAAGAGTATTTTATTGAAGGCCCAAGCAATGTTGGGTATTTATTTTAGGCCTTTTATAGATCTACTGTTATTGTTTGTATAATCCCTTGTAATTAAATTCATTAGTAGGCCTGTAATTACTTTGTAATAAAGAACTGGGGGTGTTAGGAAAAATGGAGTGAAACGGGTACACTTAATGTTTTCATGAAAGGGTAGCAAGCATGCTTATAGGATTCATATGATTTACTTGTTATCCAACCTGCTATATATGCCTTTCAATTTCTAGGTGAACTGTTAGAAACCATGTCATTAGGAGAATCACACATACACATTATTCTTCTACCATCAAAGCATGAGTTCAAATGCTTCATTTATTTCTATGTCTACTGCTACGTGTTACTAGACAACATGTCTATAGGAAATAAACATTCTTCCAATTTGCATAACTGCTTCATATTCATTAGATACCATGCCTATATGATCTTACTAGCTTATGTTTTATTGATTTTCACTTAGAAAGCATGTCTATAGGACCTTAATTAATCAATTAGCTACTGTTATTGTTATTGCTCCGCCTAGATAACCCGCTCATAGAGGTAAAGCATTATAAAATCAAGGTTCTATTGTCAATTGCTAGAGATCCTGCCTATAGGATATTGTCATTCGCCTAATATTGTCTATCCACGTGTCAAGGCTGGGTTCCCAAAACTATTCTCATTTGTTAGCTACACCACTATTAGAAATCATGCCTATAGGACAATGTCACCTCTCTAAAATTGGTATCTACAACCAGTGTTAACAACCTCAAAGCTCATAAATGGTTTACTACTTCCTCATCTAAGCCACTAAAAGCAGTAATGTTATGCATGCACGTTTGAATCCAAGGTCACATAGAAGCCATGTTTGTAGGGCTTAATGATTTCTAATTGGCTTCAGTTCTGAAACTGTCCAATGCTCAATGTGAGAACCTACTTTGCGTACGTTTGTTGTTTAAGTGTTGAGTTTAACGTGATCCCTTAACTGCCTTTATATAAAGTCCTACATGTATTGTATGTCACCTAGTTTTAACATTCTGAGCAGCCTAAGTAAGGTCTAGAACCACCCAAATAGAGGTCAAATACCTCCTGGACCATAGGTATGGGGCGGGTAGTGCACACATATGGCATGACTTAGAATTGAATTAGAGAGATTTTAGGTAAACAACTTAAACATAATAATCGGGTAGCAAGAGATGATAGTATGTGCCCGCTGAATAATATGAGTAACCCCCTACCTC
The DNA here is from genome assembly GCA_005239525.1 of Nicotiana knightiana. Taxonomy (NCBI): domain Eukaryota; kingdom Viridiplantae; phylum Streptophyta; class Magnoliopsida; order Solanales; family Solanaceae; genus Nicotiana; species Nicotiana knightiana. Next base: position 6,594 of record ML411779.1, on the reverse strand, counting down.
AAGGGAGTTACGAAGTATTATTTATGTTGCAAGGGGTGATCCTTTAGGCTAAAAAACGTAGGACCCCCCTTTCTCTTCTTTATTCGTCTAATAATCTAATATAGATTTAATAGTTATATCCTTGTAATCCTTATTTCTCATTGTGATACAATAAATTTCTTTGACCCGTACTCTTTTTGTTTATCTTGCCTAATTATAATCCACACAGTCCTAAGTTCTGCTGGGATCCACAGTTTTTGATCTTGAAGAGTGCCTAACACCTTCTCTTTGAGGTAATTTGAGCTCTTACCCGATCTTTGGTGGCGTTGACTATTCAAATAGAGTTATCTGCATTAGGTGGAGACTCTTCTTTTCTTTTAACACCCCATTTCCTATCCAAAAGAGTTGTAATATGTCAAAGCCCTCTTTCGCGAGAAAACGGGGCACAACATGTGGATGATACCTCCTGCTGCGCCTGATTGCTATGGATCAAGCATCGACTGGAATATTTTGCTGTATTCTCTAATTGTGTGCCCTTACTATGTGACAACACCATTTCTCTCAACATGGCCAAGAATTCGGTTCAACAGAAGAGAACAAAACACATTGATATGCAACACCACTTTCTTAGAAACAATGTTGAAAAAGGGCTTATTTGCATGAAATTCTACATCACAGAAGATCAAATTGCAGACATCTTTACCAAAGCACTGAGCAGAGAGCACTTTGAAAGGAACCGCTTGGCACTAGGGTTGTTAAAATCAAGATGAGGACCTGGTCTCTCAATGATTGGCTATGAAAGAATTGAGCAGGTAAAGTGGCTAAAAAGTGTTTTCTGGCTAAGTCTAACTCATCTATATACCGTTGCAGGTAGACAAGTATGACGATTACAAATCAAACAAGTGTCCAATGATATTACATTTTAGTACAAAGGATGAAGTTCACATTTACAAAAAACTGTCAGGGAACCTGGTTTCTTTGACACAGGTTAGTAGTTTCTATGTGCTCTCATCCACATCTTTTTAATGGCTAGAATGGTGCCATGTTATTAATGTGCCAGTCTTTATTTTTCTCTTTCTTTTCGAACTCAAGCTTCCTACCCGTTATGAAACAACCCGCCTACCCAAATCGATACCCGTTCCTAACAGGTCCCTTTCTCCTATTAAATAGCTTCTCTTACGGTCACTATCATAACTGTTCACATCAAAGCCATTAATCCCTTTTTTCTCTTAAAACCAAACACTCTCTTCTTCCATCAAATTCTCACTACTCTCCACTATGTCTAAAAATCTGGAAACTTAGAATGTTCCAAGCATCGTCCCCATTGTGTTAGTGAAACCCCAATGCTAGAGCCTACAATCCCTACACCATCTAGTCCATACCCTAAGCTAGAGTCACAACCGCCTACTGGTTCCTCTTTAACTCAGTCAAGTACTAGCTCTCATCGGAGTCTCAAAACCTCGTCTCCCAAGAAATTTGTGGCAGCAACCTCAACTTCTGTCTCCCCGAAAAATATGGCAGAAGCAGATACAGTGGTAGAAGAAGAAAATCAGGAAATTTCTAGTCGACCAGTGGAAGAAAGTTCTGAGATGCAAGGAGTGGGTTGTAACAGTGATGAATTGGCAAAGACTACCCTAGACCTTGATCTGGATACTGCCGATTCTACAGGTAATGCTCTCCCTATGTCTTTTAAGTTTACCTTGGAGTTACAAGAACAAGAGATTAAAGAAAATATGTTGTCAATAGCTACTGAGGGAAGTCTTATTAGGGGTTATGAGGGTGTGTCCGAAGACAATGGGTCTTAGGGGGAAGAAAATGGTACACATGTAGATAATAGGGAATTGGTGCATGTCAAAACCTTGGCACCTGACAGTACTACTGGGGAACCAGCTGAGGGACTTGATCTCTCCACTCAAGAGGAGACCTCTGCTTCTACCTGGGATACATATTGATCCCGCTCCCTCTCGTCATTTCTATGTTGAGCCATTGTCCATTGTTGTCCCTGAAATGAGATCTTTATCTGGGGAGGAGAATGAGGATAATGAAGATGACTATGAAAATGTGGCTATTTCAAGCTTCATCAAGGCTAGGAGTAGACATGCTACTCCCCAAGAGCTAACTCCTAAGAGACCTACACTAGGTTGCAAAAGAAGGAGGCTCTTGAGTCAGTTCTTAGGAAAAGAAAAGAAGAAGAGAAGAGGGGAAGATTGGTAAAGGATGGGAAGATTATGAATTAAAAGGTAGTGCCTCTTGCACTAGTTGTTGATATTGATGAGGTTGATGAGGAACCTGATTCCTTAGTTCGCAGGTCTTTAAATAAACTTACAATCTTAAAGTCCAAGAAAGAGTCATCTGTGAGCGAGATGAGTTTGAGCAATGTTGAAGGTGAAAAATCTGGTGAGGAAGTAGTTGACAAATATGGTGAGGAAGCAGTTGCCAAGTCTGGGGAGAAAGTGACTGAAGAGTCGGTTGAACAGGTGAATGAGAAACAGGTGTCTGAGAAATCTGCTGAGAAAAGAAAAAGTGCAGGAATATCGGTGAAAAGGAAGGCTGGTGACAGTGAGGAACCTGGTCTATCTAAGAAAGCCAAGGTTGGCGCAACCCAGGATATTGGAAAAGCAAAATTGAGAAACAAGAAGGTGTTGTGGGGCCGTACATTTGCCCCCAATATTCTTGACATGTCAGGAATGCACTAACTGGTGGATATCTATGAATTCCAACAGTGGACACATTTGTTCACAAGTAACAATCCCAAGGTGTATGAGGCAGAAGTGCCTAGTTTCTATGCTGACTTATTCACAGTTGAGGATGATAACATTTGCCTGAAAGTGAATGGTGTTGATTTTGTGATGGATACTGTGTACCGGGAACCATTTTAGGCGTGCTCTCCAAACATCAAAAATGCCATCGTGAAGGATAAGGCAATGCAACAAGGGAAACATGTACACAAGAAGGCCCTCCTTCTAGTGTACCAACTGTTTTTCGAAATGGTGAACAAAGTTCTTCTCCCACGTTCTGAAAGACGCTTCATTACATCACGAGCAGAATTGGCTCTCATGGAAGCACTGGATGGCTACACCACTATACCTACCTGGTCTTATGATAGAGTACATGAAGAAAGTGGCAGAGTTCAAGGATGGTTATCATGGGTTGCCTTACGGGTTCCACCTTACTAAAGTGTTTAAATTCTTCAAAGATCCCTTGAGATAGGATAAAGTAGGAACTTGCAAGAAGTCCTTGTCACACCTCCTTTTTCAACCCCCCGGGAGGGTAATAAGGGAGTTTTTCCAATTAAAGTGACATTATTCGATTTTGGGATTATTTATTGTTTTTTAGAGTCGCCACCCGGATTTTTGACGATGCTCCGGGACACCGTTTATTTTAATATCCCAAACCGAGGAAGTTTTTGACTCTGTTTAAAATGTCTGCGAACCCGAAATCCGGGTAAGGAATTCTGTTAACCCGGGAGAAGGTGTTAGGCACTCCCGAATTCCGTGGTTCTAGCACGATCGCTTAACTATTAATATTTGGCCTAAGTTATCTGACTAAATACGTGTTTTAAACCTATTGTGCATTTAACTTTTACAATTTAAAACCGCTTTTGATATTTATGGATTTATCTTGAAACAAGTCACGATGGCGTGCACTTGTTTGCTTTTGGACATATTGTAACCGTGCCACATGAAATGCACCCACGATTACAACATGTGATTTTTTATTATTGTTTGAAGTTGGAGTCGGGGACATGAGTTGCCGCACCCGAGTGTGGATAACATAATCATGACTATGGTCATGATAGTTAAAATGCTTATTTGAAGCAATTGTCGATTATTCTCTAAGTTTTGTAATTTTTAGGTTAAAAGAGGTATTTTTGGACTAAAGGATAGATATGTGTTCGAAATCGTCTAAGACTAAGTTAGCTAGTCTAAGGATGAGTATTTGGGCCATGGCCAAATCTGGCCCAATTTGTAATTAGCACCTTAGGCCAACCTATTTTGTTCAATCTCTAAATATAACCATGAATGGGCTGCCGTGCATATGAGGTCAAATGATATAAAAAAAATTTCAGGAGTAAGAAAATAAGGGACTTTAAACGACATTAGTTAAGACATTCAAGATGGTATGATCTAATGTTTTAAGGCTACTTATTACCATTACATGCTTTGTGATAAAAGATGAATGCACTAAACAAACAAACAATATACAACTCTGTATTTCGTTTGTAATGGCCATTGATAGGACCAAAAATCTAGTGAGGAGCACGTTGAGCAATTGGTAAGGGCTGAATGTTGATTTTATTAAATCATATTCCTAAAAAAGACAACCAAATTTCTTTGATCAACATCTGGCCATTTTTATTAACCATCCTCCAAAATGTTTAATGACCTTTAAGCGGAATCAATCTGAGCCTGAAGCTATATGTATTGTGGATATACAAACAATGCGAATAATTCACAATTAATTACTGAAAGATCAACCAATATTCATAAAATCAATTGATTTATTGGGATTTTTATAGGAAGATATGGCGAGTAAAAATCACATGCTCACAGCTGCCCCTCTTTGCTCGGAAACACGAAGAGTTTTCGGGCAAAGACAAAAGTGAGCGGCAATGAACGACTTTCACCCATTCATATGTTCCATCGTGAAGCGTTTTTTTGAAAAGTTTGACCGAACCCTGGCTTCGAAGGTTGCCTACATATCCTTGGTTATAAAGGAATCATGTCAGTGTAGTTCTGGAAGTTTTGGTAGTTGGGACTACCGAGTAACTGTGGTTTCACAGCGGTTGCTGTTGTTACTGCTGCGGATCTCCTTATTACACCCAAAGTAAACAAAACGACAGACTAACTAAACCTATCAGCTGTTAGTTACAAGATTCCTATCTAAGACTTGTTCTTGAGTCTTGATATTCTGCTAACTCTGACCTGGATCTTGATGTTTTGTTAGCCGCAGGTGTTGGTTTCGTCTCTTTGCTTTTTAGACCAAGGCAGGATATACCGAATGGATGACTTCAATCTTGTCCCGAATAGTCCATATCTTCTCCGTATCTGCACTTTTGGATTCAACATTCTCTTTCTTCTTTTTGTTTTGTTATTTTGGATCGAAACTTCTTCTTTTGGTCGTCTCGAATTTATTGTGACCTGCGCAAAATCAGAGAAAACGAACAAAATTTTCTGCCCCAGTTTTCACTAGGAAAATTCCGTGAGTTACTGTAATAAAATCTATGCTACTTTATTATTGAAAGAAAGGAAAAAAAAAAGAAAAAAAAAAGAGAGCCGGGAAGGGTGCACCCGGAGTTATTGTGGATACCCTATCCCTAAAGGTAAAACCAACTAGGGAGTGGAGACGCTATGTTGGAAAGAAAATTGACAAGTTATGTTGTTGTCAAGAAAAGATCACCAGGCTATGCCGGCGTCTGTGGAAGGATCAACGGGTTATGCCGTTGTCAAGAAAGAGATCACCAGGTTATGCCGGTGTCTGGAAAGGTCAACAGGTTATGATGTCGCTTGAGAAAGAGATCACTGGGTTATGCCAGTGTCTGGAAGATGATCAACAAGTTATGTTGTTGTCAGGAGGATCACCGGGTTATGCCGGTGTCCGGGAGGTCAACAAGTTATGTTGTTGCCTGAAAAAGAGATCACTGGGTTATGCCAGTGTCCGGAATGATCAACAGGTTATGCTGTTGTCAGGAGGATCACCGGGTTATGCCGGTGTCCGGGAGGTCAACAGGTTATGCTGTTGCACGAAAAAGAGATCACTGGGTTATGCTAGTGTCTGGAATGATCAACAGATTATGTTGTTGTCAGGAGGATCACCGGGTTATGCCGGTGTCTGGTTGGGTGCGGGACCCTATGTTGGCATCAACCGAGGACTGGGATATCCTGGGTTGGAAATAATTGGCCAAGGTTTGAAGATCCCATGCTACTTTAGGGTCGCATCACATTCAGCTTCATTTCTTCTTTTTTGTTTTTTTTTATACGCAGAAAAAGATTTTTGGAGGAAACTTCCCTTTCTTTGGAGTCAATGCTGCAGAGTTCCTTCTAGTTCTTGCGCGATTCCTTTTTACTGCATCTGCCTTTGCACGGTTGCTTTTGCACCTGTTTTCCTATTTCAAGAAAAGAACAATTTGTTAGTTTGAAACGATGGTCGGTTTTGCGGCCTTGATTTTCAACTGCTTGATCTCATTTCTTTTGATGAAGATCTCAACCACTTGCTTGCTTGTTTGCTTGCTGGGGATTGGGTTTCATCTCTAATCTCGGGGGCCTTGGCTTTCCATATTTCCCCATGGCGATCGGCCACGCGGGACTCAACATTTCATTTTGCCTTTGTAGGCTTTTCACTTGCTTTTTATTTTGGATTTTCAGAGTATTGGGGAGGAGTTTTGGCCCCTCAAATTCTGCTGCGACGGTTAGTCGTGTGGGACTTAACCTTTCCAACTTTATTTCTCCTTCATTGGCTTTTCATTTCTGGCTTTCCTTCCAACTGTATCTTTAGGTCATTTGGAATATTTCGGCTTTTCAAACTTTGTCAAGATGGTTAGCCACGCGGGGATCAACCTTTCAACTTCAATCGCCTTTGTAGGCACTTCAATTTGACTTCCTCCTTTCACGGCTT
>ML411774.1:781-12554 GCA_005239525.1 Nicotiana knightiana | reverse complement strand
GATTTTGCCGAGGTCGTTCGGCCTTATCCAGAATAATGTGTACACTGCCGAGGGTCGAGCGGCACGAACCATAGATGCATCCATATATTGCCGAGGCGCTCGGCCCGCTCCACAAGAAAGGAAGGAAGTTACTGAATTACAAGACGAGTGTTTACAATAAGTACATGAGCACAAAGTGAATATAACCTTTGTCGTTTCTCAGTTTTCTTGCTAACAACTCAAGTGATAAGGCAGGGACTAAGACGTATTAAATTTCTAAATCAAGTTCAATCATATTTTCAATTAATTTAAGTCAACCGAATAAGTTCAAGTAATTAAAATATTGAATGATAAAATCCTAAGTCTACCCGGACATAAACATGCTTTAGCTACGTACGGACTCTCGTCACCTCGTACGTACGTGGCACCCACAACTAGTAGCACATAACACTTAATATCATCTAGGGGTAGTTTCCCCCTCACAGGGTTAGACAAGAGAGTTACCTCACTTCGAAGTTTCATTACCGGCTCCAAAGCCTCTCTAACAACTCAAATCGAAGCCTCAAACCACATCAAAACTACAAATTGCTCATCGATTCAAGCATAATGAACTATTGAACTTCTAACTTTCACATCAGATGCCAAAACCTATCAAATCACGTCCGATTGAACTCAAATTTTACACATAAGTCACATTTGATATCACAGACCTATTCCAACTTCCAGAATTGGAATTCGAACCCGATATCAAAAAGTCCACTCCCGGTCAAACTTCCCAAAAAAACCTTCAAATTTCCAACTTTCGTCAAATGACCCCGAAATGGCCTATAAACCTCCAAATCCGCATCCGGATGCACCCCTAAGACCAAAATCACCATGCATAGCTATTCCTAGGAATGGAATCCCAAACGGACATCGATAACATCAAAATACACTTCAACCCAAATTTATGAAATTCTTTTAAAATGCTAACTTTCCATAATAAGCACTGAAATGCTCCTGCATCACCCAAAACCCGATCCGGACATATCCTCAAGTCCGAAATCATCATACGAAACTATTGGAACATTCAAGTCCCGATGCCGAGGTCGTTTACTCAAAAGTCAGACCCTAATAAATTCTTCTAACTTGGAGCTTCCGAAATTAGAGATTTCTTTCAAAATCAACTCCGAACTTCCCGAAATTCAATTCCGACCTCACGTACAAGTCATAATACCTAAAGTGAAGCTACTCAAGGCCTCAAACCTCTGAATGACGCGCTAGAGCTCAAAACAATCGGTCAAGTCATTACATTCTCCTCCACTTAAACATACATCCTCAGGCGTGCTAAGAACTGCTCCGGAGTTGTCCAAAATCACTGTTTAAAACATCGTGCACCTACCCATGCTGCCACAACCCAGTTTAGTATATTATCTTGAGCCCGACTAAAGATTATTTCTTTTTATTTTGTTAATAAGCCTTAGAACCAAATTCCAACCTCTGAATTTCTTACCTGACTCTCACATATGAACACTGTATCGATCACTACACATTGTATCGAAACATGATTGTATATCTTTGCTGAATTCACACCCTGTACCGCATAAATCACATGACCAGAATAACATCCCCTGACAATAATAACTGCAATTCCACGAATTTGATGTCCACAACACACCTCATGACGCATATAAGTCATGTTCCAACTCTTGCAATATTGCCACGATGGAAGATATGTGTAGAAATTCATAACCACCTGCCGAATCAACAAATCATTGAGTATCTCCTCCTGACAAGAACCATTACCTCATTCTGAACTAAATAACGATATCTTCTCTTTGACATGCCTTGTATAAATCAGATCGCACTGATCCCATGTCCAATAATCTCGTCTCAATCAGTATAAGCTGCTCCGGCAATAAGCCACTGCAAACACTATCTAAGATTTCATATGGCGCCATCAATGAGCCAACAAGCTACAACTTGAATATGACACATAAGGAAGGACAAACTCTGGAAAAGAACTATCCAGCCTGCGTAACGAATAAAACGGCCATCAAATACTATGAGTCTTTCTCAGAGGTAAGAAACATGACACCCAAAATAAATATAAAGAAACGTGCTTAACATCTCACTATTGCGGCATGCAACCCGATGCAATGTGACACTATTGCGGCGTGCAACCCGATCCAAACATGGCAATGTTGCGGCGTGCAACCCGATCCACAATACATACCCGTGGTAGTGTGCCACCCGATCCAAAATATACCTATGGCGACGTGCCACCCAATCCATACAACATACCCGTGGCGGCGTGCCACCTGACCCCCACATAACAATCGAAAGAAAACACACATCAAGGTGTAACACTTATACTCATGAAATGTCCGAATATCAACCACAAGCACGCCAAGTGCATAATAAAAATTTTGGGGAGACGATAGCGCCATACGCTACGAAACTCAAGCACAACTGAGGTGCGATATATGATATGCATCTCGAGAGCCATCCTGCTCACATAACACCACAGCTACGCGGGACCTCAACACATGTGCGAATAATCAAGTTGTCTCACAACCCACATGGAACCGTAGAGTATTAAATGAAATAGCTTGCGACGAAATAGCATCCAATTCCCGAAGACTCCTCCATAAGAAAATCTATGTTGAATGAACACACCCAGCCTGGTGTAGAGCACACATCCACATTTAGACCCGTCAACGGGACTAAAGTCAATTTTTATCATACTATACTGCGCTAATAACATTTTATGAGTCCATAATGACCTATTCATGACACATAAGCACAACCGTCAAATCCAAAACAAACTCCCACGATCCAGATCTCAAGGAATATAACGCCTCTCAGGCAAAAACTCTCGCATTTGCAATATTACCATAACCTCCATACTTGGTTTCAATCTTTGACAATCAAGTGACTAACTTGTCATACTTATATAAATCTCCCCATGGGGTATGCTCCCGCGACCTTCCTCTCAGGTAGAAAAGTCCGCACATCCATACCGCCAACCATTTTAATTCTGTAAAGCAATTCGAGAATCCGCAAATCAATACACAAGGCCTCTTACACAGGACACCGTTCTCAGGTGACACTAAAGAAAATGCCATCTGACTCTGAACATCTGAATTCTTCCCGGCTTACCCGAGCTCGTGACATTCCTCTCAACACCGAACCACAACCTTAATCCTCAACTTTCAATTCCCATGCCGCTCACTGCACATATCATGTCGCTATGCGAGAATACCAGAATTAATCATAACTCCTAAACTACTAGTAGAATAAACACTTCATTGTCTAGAAAGCCTTTCACTTAGCTCATTTTAGAAGAACCAACGCAACACACAACTGAATTTCCAAACCGTAGAAAATACAAACCTCAAGTCGTGATCTAAATCGCCATGACTCTTCCTGAATCCATTTACACCACAAGGTCTTTTGAATTGAATGCCTCTCAGATCAGTCAAGTTATGGTGGTTGCCGAGCCTGCACGTACAACCATAAATCACATGTATAAATTCACACGCCGAAATAACTGATCATTGCCACAATCATGCTGATTCAACCATTACTAACCGAGCNAAGGAACTGATCATTGCCATAATCCTGCTGATTCAACCATTACTAACTGAGCCAAATTCTTCTAGTTCACTCTTGACTTGCCGTAGAAATAATAGTAGCTCCATTCAAGAATCATAATGAAACTCAAAAACACTCCTCTCGAGTGACCCACTTCACGAGACCCTCTCATCTAAATACCCATGAATCATCTCATACCTCCTTACGCGCACAATAGCATCTCCAACTGGTGCACCCATTCTGCAAGACTTTCTGCGCATCTGAAGCAATTTCTTCCTTTCCTCCAATACTACACCGTGCACCCGATGATAACATAGAACATTCCAAGCCCTGTTCGTAATCCACTGCAGAAACCGATCCTTAACCACATAACTGACCCGAAATCCTTAGGCACTGCCCTTTAATTCTTGAACCCACTAGGACCGTCGTTGAGAGTCAACCACTCTAACCTGGTCCCAAATATAATCAAACTCCAACGTGCAAGTACATGAATCGATAAGGTGAAATACGGCACACATTCTTCAAATCATTTGCTCGGATTACTCCTGATGTTTTCTTTCCTTAATCATAATAACCCACCAATACATCGATAACCAAAAATCGCATAAGCACACACCCACGTGATCCAATTGTAGACGGTGGGGTCTCCCACTTAGATTTAAGCTACCATCACATAATGTAGAGCCCACAATGATTCCTCCTCCTCAATTACCATGATCTCGCACTGTCAACCCGCTAAATTTCTCGAAATCTTTTTTTTTTAGTTAAACATTCTGAATCATCAGTCACAATCACATATTCGACCTCTTATCGGGTAGCAACTAAAATTCTTCGTAGAAGCTTCATCAATATCATGCAACCGCTAATATGGTCATAGGAGATAACCCACATGTGGAAATTCTATGCCGACATCTTCCAACAACGCCGCACTGGGTGCAACTACAATGAAATTAGTAACCCTCCTGAACCCATACTCGTCCACCAGCTATACAAGTCTGTTCATTCCCTATTGACATCAGCTGAAAGTCCGACAACACATTTCAAACTCGAAGTCACATCGTATCCCATAACGAAAATCAAGATTTTACACCTCTCTTCATTCCAAGCCAACTCATTTCTGCCATATTCAATCTTCCTCATTTCCCTAGTCTCCATCCCAAATACAATCCGTAGACCTAGTCACTTTCCACCATGATTCTCCAAATCGTTCTAAACTTTTCTCAAGGCACGTGGCTATCCTACCAGAGAATTCATATGATAGTCCGCTACTCTCACTTCGATTAAACCACATCCATTAAGCGACTTATCGACCTCTATTTTACATACTTGGCCTGCTAGTAATTCAACCACCGCGAGACATCTCATGTTATTTCCTTCCTCATACTTTGTTGCCCAAATGTTGCCTCAAATCAAATCCCTTGCCTTAACGCCTAAACTAATAATTTGCTACCAACTCTAAGCCCTTTCGGATATCATCTCACTCGAGCTATTCGCATTAGAAACACTAATTCGATTCTGAAACCACTACACACCTCCATCTCTGACAACCGCTTCTCAGGCGCTGTTTCACAACACCCTGCCCCGAGGGCAAATCGAAGACCATAACACCGGTGATCCTTAATACAATCAAACAAGGACGACGACACCACATCACCAATGAAAATTTCGCCACACTCTAAATATTAAGTCTCGGTACCCCACTAACTCATGCCTGAACAGCTATATTTTGATCGTCTTTCCTTTGCTGGACTTAAATGTTGAACCTCCAAATCGTGCACTGAGAAATCCTCCTTTCAGGTCATTCACTGCTTCGACGCATAAACAAGCACCCTACTACTACATCAATAATGTGAGATAGCAACTTATGAAAATCGTAACAACCTGTGCATAGCCTCAAAACCATCAGAAATACAGCTATTGAGCTGAAATGACAGAACATTCTTCCGCAAGAAGACGATAATAACCTACTCGAATGTGCAGGGAGAAACATCCTCCTCCACGTCTACAGTAAGACTGCAACTCCTTGATGATTCATACGAGTGCTCAACACCGTACAAGAATGAGTAGGAAGGAAATAAAGGCATAAGCCTCAAAGGGATCAAATCGCACGATGAAGAATCAAAAAGAGAAGTGCTCCTAACAGCCCTATAGCCTCTTGAAGATAAGTACAGAAGCCTCTGTAGCGATCCTCAAGACTCTACTAGACTTGCTCATGACTCGTGAGACCTAAGTGAACCTAATTCCCTAATACCAAGCCGTCACGACCTAAAATTCGTTATAGGTTGTGATGGCACCTAACGTCATTGTCAGGCAAGCCAATAGTGAGTTATCAGATTAATTTCTCATTTAGTACTTTAAAATCATAGTTTCCACTAATTAAATAGTACAATATAGAATTTACGGGGTGAAATAATACAAATTCTAAGAACCATCATGCTAAACCCCTAGTAGAAACCCCCAAAACCTTGTGTCACAAGTGCACGAGCATTTTTCTAAGGAGTAAAAATATAATACAACCTCTGTCCCGAATGTAATAAGACAGGATAAAATAAGTAATACAAGGGAGACTCGGTGGACTGCAATGCGTAACCTGAAATGCTCTCACATGAAGTCTCCCAACTGATGCGCGTACGCGCCAAGATGATCACCAAATGACCTGTCAGATCCTGCACATTTAGTGCAGAAGTGCATCATGAGTACGTAAATCAACGAGTACCTAGTAAGTATCTATCTAACCCCGGAGAAGTAGCGACGAGTGATCGACATCGACACTTACTAGAGGTCCAATAAAATAATATAATAATTTATAACATATATGATGTGTACAACAATAGTGGGGAAAATCTGTAAATTTCATAATCTTTCGAATATTCCTTTAAAACATAAAATTCTCAATCATGTATCCTACCTTAATATCTCAGAAAAATGCCAAGTATCAATATTAATTAAGTAAGAAATACCATAAAATGTCGGGCATCAGTGGAAGGTTTATCTTGTGAATATTCGATCTACTAGCGATAACGCATGATTCTGCCAAGGTCATTCGGCCTAATCCAGAATAATGTGTACACTGCCGAGAGTCGAGCGACACGAACCATAGATGCATCTATATACTGCCGAGGCGTTTGGCCCGCTCCACAAGAAAGGAAAGAAGTTACTGAATTACGAGACGTGTGTTTACAATATAGTACATGAGCACAAAGTGAATATAACCTTTACCGTTTCTCGTTTTTCTTGCCAACAACTCAAGTGATAAGGCAGGGCCTAAGATGAATTAAATTTCTAATTTAAGTTCAATCATATTTTCAATTAATTAAGTCAACCGAATAAGTTCAAGTAATTCAAATATTGCATGATAAAATCCTATGTCTACCTAGACATAAACATGCTTTAGCTACGTACGGACTCTCATTACCTCGTGCGTACGTGGCACCCACAACTAGTAGCACATAACACTTAATATCACCTAGGAGAAGTTTCCCCCTCACAAGGTTATACAAGAGACTTACCTCTCTCCGAAGTTCAATTACCGGCTCCAAAGCCTCTCTAACAACTCAAATCGATGCCTGTCGCTCCAAAACTACTCAATCAATATGAAAATCCATAAATATATACTCTAATACTCATGATAAATCAATTTATAACAATTTCCAACTCCACTCAAAATGTCGATAAAGTCACCCTCAGGCGCACATGCCCGGATTCCCAAAATTTTCGAAGACAATCATTACCCATAAACCACAAACTCAAATATATGATTTATTCCTAATTCCATGCCCAATTTCGTGGCCAAATTCTAAAAGTACAATTTCTAGTTTTGTCTTCAAAATCCCACAATTTTTACAGATTTCCATGTTTAACCCTATTGAATCCATCTATCTAACTCTCAATAGGTGGGGATAACTTACCTTGCCATTGATGATGAAATATCCCCAAGAATCTCCCATACCAAGAGAGAATGGAAGAAAATGGGCCAAATCTCGTTCTTAAAAGAACACACTGCTGAGCGACCTCTCGCACCTGCGGTCACTAATCCCTTCTGCGATTTTGCAGGTGCGTCCAAAATACCGCTTCTGTGATCCTCCTTCAGGCCCCTCAACTCCGAATTTGCGACCCCAGTCGCGCTTCTGCGCCTTCTCTTATGCGGCTCCACGTGCGCAGGTGCGGTCATGCTTCTGCGAAACTCGACCACATTTGTGGTCTCAGCCTTCCCTATCCAGAACCGCTTCTGCGACCCTCTTGGCTGCTTTTGTGACTCTACACCTGCGGTCAAAATCTCGCAGGTGCGATTACACTAGATAACAGCTGGTTCAGAATTTCCCCAAGCCCAAACTCAATTCACTTACCATCCAGAATCCACCCGAGGCACGTAATACAGATACTTAGGTGATCTGTACTCTATATCACAACCCCTAACCAGCAGAGTCTCCTTCAGAGTACTTATATTTTCTTTCCTGTCCAAATTTGTATTCCGGACAGATGTTGTATTTTATTTTATTTCCTAGTTGATGCTCATGGACTTGTGACATCAGATTTTGGGGCGATTATGGGTTGCACTATAATTGAAGTTGGTCTAAAATATTACTATTTAGTCTGTAAATTTTATTTTTACTCTTTAACAAGAGGAAAATATAAATTTTAAAATATTAAAATGAGAATAAAATTAATTATTTGTTGTTGGGTTGCCTGACATTGGTGTCCGGCCCCATTACGAGTTTTAATGGATTCTGGATCGTGACAACATGGTACCAGAGCACTAGATTCACTTAGGTCTCACGAGTCATGAGCAAGTCTAGTAGAGTCTTGCGGATCGGTATGGATACTTCTGCACTTATCTTCGAGAGGTTGCAGGGCTATTAGGAGCATTTCCCTTATTGATTCCTCATTGTGCAATTTGATTCCTTTGAGGCTTATGCCTTTTTCTCTTCCGTATTCAATCTTATGCGACGTGAAGCACTTGTTATTAATCGAGAATTGAGGAATTGTAATGGCACTGCAGAGGTGGTGCAAGATGTTTCTACCTGCGTATTTGATTATTCTATTACCGTCGCCTTGCGGAAGGTTGTTCTATAGTTTAAGCTCAGTATCAGTATTACCTAAGGCTTTGAGATTTGGCATTGATTGTTATGACGATTCGTGCTTGCTATCGCACAGTGCTGGTGTAATGGTAGTTTTCTTGTCTATGCGTCGAGGCAGTGAATGATTTGGAAGAAGGTTTACTCAGTGCATGATTCGGAGATTCGGTATTTTATTTCCGGCAGAGGAAAGGCAATCAGACTAAATGTTCAGGTTTGGGTTGATGGGGTAACGAGACTTGGTAATTTCGAGCGTGGTGGAATTTTCATATGTGATGCGGTGTCGTTGTCCTTGTTGAACGCGTTAAGGTTCGCCGATGTTATGGCCTTCGTATGATGATTATGGACTTGGGCATATGTCTGGATCGGGTTTTGGATGGCCCGGGAGCGTTTCGGCACCTATTGTGGAAGGTTGGCATTTTGAAAGAATTTCATAAATTTGGGTTGAAGTGCATTTCAATGTTATCGATGTCCGTTTGGGATTCTGAGTCTGGGAATAGCTTTGTATGGTGATTCTGGCATTGGGAGCGCATCCGGAAGTGGATTTGGAGGTCCAGAGATCATTTTGGGGTCATTTGGCGAAGGTTAGAATTTGAAGGTTTTTGAGAAGTTTGACCGGAAGTGGAATTTTTGATATCGGGGACGAATTCTGATTCTAGAAGTTGGAGTAGGTCCATAATGTCGAATGTGGCTTGTGTGCAAAATTTGAGGTCAATCGTGCGTGATTTGATAGGTTTCGGCATCGAATGTGAAAGTTTGAAGTTCTAAAGTTCATTAAGCTTGAATTGGATTGCGATTCATGATTTCGATGATGTTTGATGTGATTTTAAGGCTCGACTAAGTCTGTATGGTGTTTTAGTACGTGTCGGTATAATTGGTTGAGGTCTCGGGTGGATTCCGGATGGATAACGGATTAAATTTGGCCTTATGAAGGTGTTGAGGTTACTGTCTTCTGGTGTAACCGCACCTGCGAGGTTAGGGCCGCAAGTGCGAAGCCGTAGAAGCGGCCATAAGGGTCGCAGGAGCGGCTTAGGCTGGAGAAAGCTGGGATCGCAGATATGGTTGAGTTTCACAGAAGCGGGATCGCACATGTGCACGTGGAGTCGCAGAATCGAAGGCGCAAAAGCGGATTGGGACCGCTGATCACGCTCAACTATGTCTTATAGAAAGACTAAACGGGCGCTGCAAATATAATCTGGGGCATTACACCCAAAGTCGATCCCACAGAGAATTTTACGCATCAATTGAGTCTATAAAATACTAAACTAGTGTTTAATCAATTTTCTCAATACTTTTGAATATAAGTTGGTGAGGTTTACTAAATCTAATAACAAAATAATAAACTAGTAATTGACTAACAATTTAATGTAAACAATGATAATAAAGGTCTAAGGTTATGGTTTCCCCCGTTGGTGAATTCTTTCTCGGATACTTCTTATAGCTTGATTAATCGTCTCTATCAATCATGAACACTCTATCTACCATAAATCTCTCTCAAGTAATTATGATAATTTACTAGACGCACTCTCTCAAGTTACGCTAGCTAGATTGCATTACAGTTCACTTTAGATTGCACCCGAGGTATCGTTATCTCTAATCCAACCTCTAAACCCTCGGTTATGACTTTCGTCTATACTCTGGGAGTGGTGTTGTTCAAACAATTACCTAAATATGCACTCTCTCTCAAGTAGATACATAATAAATAGGCACAGCTAATTGAGGGCCCTTCAATCAACTACAACAAGAACGTAGTTGAACAAATAGAGTTTAATCAACCAATCAAAGCTATATTAATATCACAATAAGTTTATTCCCCAACGGGTTCCACAAGAAATTAGCTAAACAAATTCATAAGAATAAAATCTAAAACAACTAGCATAATTAAACTACAAAGTAAGGAAGAAAATATGTACAAATTGATGTTTTGCCTTCGATTCACTCTAAACTCGAATCTCTGTGTATCCCTGTGAATCTCCCTTTGTAGTTGTGTTTTAGGAGTCTATTTATAGGTTTAGGGTGAACCCTAACCGTGTAGGAGACTTCTATTTCAATTAGAAAACACTTAAACCCGTCAAAACTCGATTTCTGGCCGAACTGGGGACCTGGCGTTTGGACCCAAACGCCTGGCTAACGCCAGGCCAGGGCTGGCGTTTCAGCCCAAACGCCTGGCTAACGCCAGGGTGGGGCTGGCGTTTCAGCCCAAACGCCTGGCTAACGCCAGGCAGGGTCAGTGTGTTTGGCTCTGTCGCCCGGCTATCGCCCGGGTGTCTCCTTTCGCGTATTTTTCGACGTATTTGCATCCTTTTAGCTCCGTTTCCATCTCCACTTCACCTACACATGAAATAAACTCCATTAAGCACATAACAAGTGTAATTTTATCATTAATGCGCATAAAATGTAAGGTATATCACATGTTAAACTATGCAATTTAGTCTCGCATCAATACCCAACACTTAAAGCTTTGCTCGTCCTCGAGCAATCAAACTACACTCATGTACACAACTTTATTAAGCAAATCTCTTAACATGTTATACCAAGAATATTTAAAACATTTCAAGCACAGAGGTGTGACATCCTCGCCTCAATAGTCGACTCACATATACCATGCTTTATTCACAATCCACTCACTACTCTAACTTAGAGGTCGACAACATTACCTTTCCTTTCGTGAATCATGTGCCCTCACCATATCCAAGAGTTAGTTCCACACACAATGAAATTTAAAAACATAGGAACTTAAGATAGAAAGAATTCACTCACTCTCAGAAATAACATTCATATGCCACAAAAGATGCACCATAGGCTTGCCCGTAGTGTACTACTCTACTAATCGAGCTCATTCAGTCTAGGATCAATTAGGACTTTTATTTGGTTGTAATGTAGGCTTCGGGACGGGTAGGATACATTTAGATATAAGAATGGCTACACCTCCATAAGCACTTTAATACACATACTTAGCTTTTCAACCTCAAACTCAATATAGCCAAATTCCACCTTCACAACGATTTTATTTCCCCATACTTCTTTAAGCACAATTATATTAAGAGTCACCACATATATTTTTCTTTCCACACAACACAAGTGTTCATTTATTTCTTTTTTTTCTTTTCTTTTTTTCTTCTTTTCTTCTTTTCTTCTTTTTT